>PVLD010015871.1:0-46982 GCA_004027595.1 Dinomys branickii
CTCTCTCTTGTCTGATTGCTCTGGCTAGTGCTTCCAGAACTATGTTGAATAGGAGTGGTGACAATGGACATCCTTGTCTTGTTCCTGACTTTAAAGTGAAAGTTTTCAGTTTATGTCCATTTAGTATGATGTTGGCTGTTGGTTTGTCATAGATGGCTTTGATCAGATTGAGGTAGAGGCCATCTATTCCTATTTTTTCCTAAGGTTTTTAACATGAATGTATGTTGGACTTTATCGAAAGCCTTCTCTCCATCTATTGAGATGATCATGTGGTTTTTGTCTTTGACTGTATTAATATAGTGTATTATATTAATTGATTTGCAAATATTGAACCATCCCTGCATTCCTGGAATGAATCCTACCTGGTCGTGGTGTATAATTTTCCTTATGATTCACTGTAATCTATTTGCCAGTATTTTGTTGAGTATCTTCGCATCTATGTTCATTAGCGAGATTGGCCTGTAGCTCTCTTTCTTGGTTGGGTCTCTCTCTGGTTTTGGTATCAGCATAATACTTGCCCCTAGAAATATATTGGGGAGAGTTGCTTCCTTTTCGATTTCATTGAAGAGTTTGAGGAGTGTTGACATTAGATCTTCTCTAAATGTTTTATAGAATTCTGCTGTGAATCCATCAGGGCCTGGGCTTTTCTTTGTTGGTAAGTTTTTAATGACGTTTTTAATCTCATTAATTGATATTGGGTTGTTCGAGATTTTTACATCTTCCTGATTCAATTTTGGCAATTTGTACCTTTCTAGGAATCTGTCCATTTCTTCTGTATTTTCTATTCTATGGGAGTAAAGATTTTCAAAGTAGGTATTAATGATCTTTCGGATTTCTGTGGGCTCTGTAGTGACTTCATCCTTTTCATTCCTTATTGCCTGAATTTGAGATCTTTCCCTTCTTTTTTTGATAAGGTTGGCTAGGGGTTTATCAATTTTATTTATTCTTTTGAAGAACCAACTCTTTGATTCATTGATTTTTTGCAGAGTTTTCTTCATCTCAATTGCATTAATTTCTGCCCTGAGTTTTATAATCTCCTCCCTTCTTTGGGCTCTTGGTTTAGCTTGTTGCTCTTTTTCTAAGAGTTTGAGGTGTAGCATTAGGTTATTTATTTGCTCTCTTTCTGTTTTCTTTGTATATGAGTTCATTGCTATAAATTTCCCTCTGAGGTCTGCTTTCGTTGCATCCCACAGATTCCAGTAGGTTGTACTTGCGTTTTCATTTATTTGTAGGTAATTTTTAATTTCTTCTTTAACTTCTCGTGTGACCCATTGGTTATTCAGGAGGTTGTTGTCTAATTTCCAAGCATTTATGCGGTTTTTGGAGTTCTCTTTGTCATTAATTTCCAATTTCATTGCACTGTGGTCCGATAATATGCATGGGATAATTTCAATTCTTTTGCATTTAGGTAGATACGCTCTATGGGCTAGAATGTGGTCTATTTTGGAGAAAGACCCATGTTCCGCTGAGAAAAATGTGTATTCTGATGTTGTGGGGTGGAACACTCTGTATACATCTACTAAGTCCATCTGTTCACACTTTTGGTTCAGGTCTCTTATTTCTTTGCTGAGTTTCCGTCCGGTTGACCTGTCTCTTTGCGTCAGAGGGGTGTTTAGGTCCCCTATTACAATAGTGTTATTAGTTATTTTATTTTTTACGTCTGTCAAGATTTGACTTGTAAAGTTAGGTGCTCCATGGTTTGGTGCATAAATGTTTAGGATTGTTACCTCTTCCTCTTGCAGCTTTCCCCTAACTAGTATGTAGTGGCCTTCTTTATCTCTTTTGATTGTTTTTGGTTTGAAGTTTACATTGTTTGCAAACATAATGGCTACCCCTGCTTTTTTCTGGGGACCTGTTGCATGGAGAATTGTTTTCCAACTTTTAACTTTCAACCTGTGGATTTCTTTTTGATTAAGATGTGTTTCTTGTATACAGCATATCGTTGGATTGTGTTCCTTAATCCACTCTTCCATTCTTTTCCTTTTGACTTTTGAGTTGAGGCTATTTACATTAATGGTTATCATGGTTATATGTTGGCTTATTCTAGTCATGTTATTTACTTGATGTTTTTCTTCGTTTGTTGACTGTTTACTTGCTTGTTCTGTTTAGGGAGTTATTTCTAATGTCATTCTTGGAATTGTGGTCTCTTTTTTCTCTGTCTAGAATATCTTTTAGTGCTGTTTGCAATGCTGGTTTGGCACTCATGAAGTTCTTCAGTTGTTCTTTGTCGTGGAAATATTTTATTTGTCCATTGAATTTGAGGGATAGTTTTGCAGGATACATCAGTCTGGGTTGGAAGTTGTTTTGTCTCAGAATCTGTAATATCTCACTCCAAGCTCTTCTTGATTTCATGGTTTCCATTGAGAAGTCTGCTGTGATTCTGATGGGCTTTCCTTTATAGGTGATCTGTTTCATTTCTCTAGCAGCTTTTAATATTGTATTCTTTTGCTGGATATCTGGGATCTTGACTATTATATGCCTGTGTGTGTTTGTCTTTGGGTTATGGATCATTGGGGTTCTATATGCCTCGATTAACTGAACTTCAGTATCTTTTACCTTGTTTGGGAAATTTTCTGCTATTATTTCAGCAAATATTCTTTTTTATATCGTTTGTGAGGTCTCCTGCTGTTTCACACACTCCTATAACTTGAATATTGTTATGTTTTGCCTCATCTTGGAGCTGTTGGATTGACTTTTCTTGTGTCTTTGATGATATCATGAGATTCTTCCTTTCACACTCATAAGCTGCCATGCTGTCTTCAAGTTCTGAAATTCTATCTTCGGTTACATTTAAGCGGTTTTGCATGCTTTCAGTGTAAGTTTTGAAATCCTGGCATTCTCTTTGGACCTGTTTCATTCTTCGTAATTCATTCCTAAATTGTTCTTGAAACATTTCCATTTGTTTCCTATTTTCTTCTACTCTTTTGTCTATTTCTTCTCTATGTGTACGGAACATTTCTTCCATCATTGTTTTCAGCTCGTTTTTTGTCTGAGAGATCATTGCAGGTATGTGGCTTATTTCTGCTCTAAGCTCTTTTATGGCCTGTTGGAGTTGTTTCATTTTGGATGCAATCGTTTCATAGCTTGCAGGTATGTGGCTTCCTGGTTCCCCTGTATCCTCGCATTCAAAACTTGTTCTGGGTGAGGTTGAATTTTGAGACTGTGTTTTGTTCCTCTGTTTTCCCATTTTTGGGTATCAGATTCAAAATGTGGAGCTATAAATTCCCCAGGCAGTTCAGCAGGCAAAGGTCTGCTGCAGAGGCTGCTCCAATGATTCCTTCTCTTTGGGAGAATGTCCCTTAAGCTGTCTGCTGAGATTTCCGCTTCTACTCCCTACCCCGAGACCTTGCTGGGGTGTATAATCAGCTCGCCGCCCCAGGGACCTTGCAGGCAGGCCACTCAGGTGTTCCTCCCTGGGTGGAGCTCCTCCCCCTCTCACAAATCCCGTCGGGGCACCTAGCCAGCTTTTCCAACCTGGGGATCCTGGAGTCAGTAAAGCTGCTTGGATGTCCCTCGCTGGGCGGAACTTCTTCCCGACTTAGAAAAAACCGGTCAGGGTGCCCAGTCCACTCACCCTGGGATCATGCAGACAGGAATGCCGTTCAGATGTATCTCCCTGGATTGAGCTTCTTCCCGACTCAGAAATCCTGCTGCGGTGTTCACTAGGCTCTCCTGTTCCGAGATCCATGCTGGCAGGAGATCCTGGCACTCCCTGGCGCTTTTCTGCCTCCTCGGCTTTCTCGCAGGAGCTGCCGACCACAGCTGCCACAGTTCGCTTGGCACATGCTGCGGGGGCAGTGCTCTGAGCGGGATCCTGGACCGCTGCCCAGATTGGCGCAAACTCCCCCAGGAGCGCGTTCTCTGAGTTTACTCTGCTCCACCGCCTCCAACAAATCCTGGTTACAGCCACCTCCGAGCCAATCAGGTTCAGGAGCTGGGAGGGTCCGTCCCGCCACAATCGCTCTCTCGGCTGTACGCAGATTGAGCCGAGCTGCCAAGAGGCTCATTGTTTAAAAAGATTCCAGCTCTGTTCTCTGCTCTATGTCCTAAGCAGAATTAGAGCAAGAGAATGTTTTCTGCTTCAGAAAATATAATAAAAATGATTTTAGAGATAGCAGACATCTTTCTCATGCTAAGAAATTTACATATATTATTATATTATCTTATTTTTGCAATATACCCATTCACTAAGTAGTATTTTTTCCATTTTATAGATAAATATCTTCTCCATTTTTCTGCAATGGCCTGAAACTCCTTTGAAAAGAGACAAAGTCTTTAACAGTACTATTAAAGATCAAAGGTTTATAACCCACGTAATGAAGAAAATTAATATCTGCACATGAGTAATGTTATTCAGAGTGTACATAGGTCTTCTCTGGGTTGGATGGCATGGATCCAACCACAGTAATGGTGGGGGGTCAGAAGACTGCACTCCTAGGACACATAGGAGTTGGAAATGGCTTGTTTCCTGAATCTTGTAAAAAGGAAGACCTCACCCTGGGAGCAGCCACCATCTAAAATGGATGTCTGACATTTTGAAAGTAACTTAGAAATAAAAGTTCCAGGAAGGTTAGAACTGAATCCACTTTTTCAATGTTATATCCCTAGCACTCAGTACAATATCTAGCTGGTACAGAACAGGTGCTCTATTAATACAATGGCACCTTGGTTCACGAACTTGATTCTTTCCACGATTCTGGCTGCAAACTGAGTTGGATGAGAACTGAATCAAACTCAGTGGTTTAAGTTCACTGTTGATCTGGGGAAATTTGATTCATTCTCATCCAGTTTGGTTCATGACCAGAATCATGGGGAGAACTAAGTTGGTAAACTGAGGTAGTACTGGGGAGGTGGGAGAGAAGAAGGAAGAGGAGGAGGAGAGGGTGAGAGAGAGGCAGGAATATTTTTGGCTTCATTGTTAACCCGCTGCCATGATCATTCTAAAAGCTAGTGGCAGAGAGTTAACATCTCTAAGTTATAGGGACACACACACACACACACACACGCACACACGCACACACACGCTTATAGCAGCACAGTTCATAATAGCTACACCTTGGAAACAGAGCATCTGTTCATCAGCAGATGAGTGTATAAGGAAAATGTATGCAGTGGAGTACTACACTGCCATAAAGAAAGATAAACTTGAAGCATTCATAGGTAAATGCATTCAAGTTGACAACAATGTTAAGTGAAATAAGACACACAAGCTCAAATATCACATGGTTTCTCTTATATGAGAAACTCACAATATATATAAATACACAAATAAAGAGCACAATAGGAGAAATAAAAAGGAAAGAGAGGTTCAAATATTTCTCCAAATTACATATTTCATTGCTTCAAAAGTATTTTCATATATATGTGAATTTATTTCATTTATATTACTAGCTCATCTTAGATCACTGAAAAGAAAGTTTTATGTTATTATCTGCTTATTTCTTTTCTGTTAGAATCTTTTTGGTTTATATCTTGTACTGAGTAACCACTTTGAAGATAATGATACACAGTGTAATAACCATTGTTATTCTCTTATAATTTTGTTATGAAATTTTGTTTTTTCAAAAACTAAAAAAGATAAAAGCTGGTGGCATCTTTCAAGACGTCTGTACATGTCTCCTTTCCCCTCGCACTTCCCTTCAGTAGGGCGGAAGATGCAGGATGGCAGGGCTGGAACTGCTTTCCTGGACCACGGAAAAGAATCTGCATCTTGAGAATGACGAAGTAATGGATAGGATTCTAGTTAAGCCACGTTTAAGGCTTCCAAGGGGGTAGTGGTGTGTCTGTGGGGGTCTATCTCATTCAAGTTGCTGTATTTTGAAGTCTCTTTGAAACTACAGTTTGGCCCCTGGCTGGGACTACTTAAGTCCTGGATGATTCTAATACAAACTATAGTTAGCAGGATGCTAAAATCACCATTTCCTTAATGTGCTATTTAATATTGTGAAACATTTGTTTTCTATAAATGTGACTGGTTTAAAGGGTTACACAATTAAAAAGTCAACGGACTTTGGCTTCCGAGTGGAGTCAGAGCCATGAGTGAACTTATGCAGAGCTCAGTCTACCTCCCTGCCAGGCATCTGTGTCTCACATTGGCTCCCGGGTAGGAACTCTCCGTGGACCGAAGCCTGATAGTCCCTGGCTCCCAGATCCTTACAGACAGCAGCCCCACTGCACAACATGGCATTCTGGGGCTCCCACAGAGCCTGAGTGCTAAGGCTCATCGGGTCACGTGTCCATTTCTGAGCCAATCACTGTGACCCGGGATTCAGGTTCACAGCCATGAGTGAGCTGGGTTAGATCAGCTTCATCTAAGTAAGGCACTGAGAGTGGGGAAAAGGGACACCCCAAAGAAAGCCGCTGGTCCCCTCGCTAAGAAGAAATGGGCGACTGCTGTAGGCAACAACTCCACATGTCCACTATCACATTTATTCTCGGATTCAGTGAGTGTTTTTGAGCACTAAGAATGTGCCTGGTTTTGTGTTAGGGTTAGGGGAGTAAAGGAAATTACCAAACTCCCTGACTTCTGTCCTGGTCCCTTCAGGCTGCTGTAACAATGTGCTGCAGGCTACTCAGTTCAGAACAACAAAAAGTTACTGCTAACACTTCTGGGGACGTCGAAGTCCAGGATCAGGGTGTTAGCTTCCGACTTGGGCAAGAGTTGGCTTCCGGACTCACAGCCAGTCCTTCTCTCTGTGTCCGCCTGTGGCACAGGGTGCAGGTGGCTCTCTGGAGTCCCTGAAGGCACCAACCCCACTCATGAGGGCCCCACCTTCGTGGCTTAGTCACTTTCCAATGACTTCCACTTCCTAATGCCATTCCTCTGTGCATCAGAATTTTCATATATAAATTTGGGGGAGGCAAACATTTAGACCATTGTGGCCTCCTAGAGAAGTTTTTGTATTCAATAATAATGAAATAGTTTCTTGTGTCCTCTTAAAATATGTATGTATCTCCTTCTGAAATATTGCTGAGTTATTCAAGGGAACTAGGATAAACTTTAGGCTCACAAGAAGCACCGTGGACTTGTACATGATGGGGGAGAGCCCGGAGGCTGGGTGGAGTTTTGGTTGGAAGGATGAGGCAGTAAAATGGAACCAAGCAAAAGGAAAGGTACCAACCAAGCTGCTTATGTACAAGGTCTGTGCACTTTCTTATGAAGTCTTCTCAAGCAAACTCAGTTATTGTCTTTTCCTCCCATCTAACCTTGCAGCAGACTTTTAAGGGCTGGAAGACATACTATAGTCTGACATATGGGCACCAATTAGTCTTTAATAGGCCTAGGAAATAAACTACTAGCTTCTATCATGGTTCCTAGCGAAAAAGGCAGTCATTTGCCTCTTGGAGATGTATGGAAACGTTTGCCATGGTTTCCTGTTTTGCACACTGCTCTGGGTCATGCCAGCTTGTTTTCCCGACAAATTTATTTTCAATAGCAGTGGGACATATGTTTACAATTTTAGAGACAGAGGCACTGTAGATAAGGTGGAGCTTGTCACTGAAAAACGAGCCCCAGTCAAATTGTCCCGCCTGTCTTTCAAGATATGTTGCTTAGCCTCCCAAAAGTGCTTCGATCAACATCAGTCCAGAGATTCTTGAAAACTTCTGATACAGACACTGGGCATATTTTACATGGCACAGCCATGCTGACTTTGCACCCTGCTTTTGCAGGCTGGCCTTCTTCCTCCCACTCAGTACCGCAGCTTGGCAAATCCCGACAACCAGAAGGTTTTTATTTACTTAGGTGAATATCTGGGGAGGAAAGGGAATGGAAACATTTTGGTGGTGGTTGGGGGGGTATTAAGGAGCAGGGTAAGGAAGAATTTAAGAAGGACCAGCAGTCAATTTTATCATTGTCCAATATTTATGGGGACTTTGGAGGTGACTTGTCTGGTCCTTGTCAGTAAAAAAGCCAACAGGCTAAAGGTGAAGATGGTTTTTGTACATGTCCTTCAACTCAACTTCTTAATACTCTGGTTTCTCCTCAGATTGTACAAATCTTTTGCCTTTTTTTCAACTTCTTAAAATCTAGGTTGTACATATGTTTATAAGTTGCATTTTCTCTCTGACTCTCACTTTTTAGAGTCTGAGAAATGGGGTCATAACATGTAACTCTTGGGGCTGTTAGAGGATTGTGTGACATATCCCATGGAAAGCACCAAGCGTGCTGGCAGGCACAGAAGAGTGCTTGGTGACAGGTGGTCACAAACACACACACTTATGTCCTGTTTATCTAGGGAGCCATTAAGTCTGGGAATACCGGTGTTAGGGCGACAGAACTGTTCAGAGCAAACCACTTCAAATCTAAACAAAGACAACACTCCTAATGCCTGGTCATCTGTTGTTCAGCCCTGTGGAGGCCATTTAGATAACAAAGGCCAGGCTGAAATGTGCAGTAGCAGAGAGTGGCTTGGAACGGAGCTGCCCCAAGTGAAATAACAGCCCTCTGGTGCCCATCACCACCCCACACCTGTGAGTAGGAGCAGGGTGCTGCTGGTGCCTCCCATCTAAGGCAGGCAGGCGTCAGTCTCCGAGTAGCTCTCGGAGGCAGTGGGCAAGAGAAGGCTGTGGATATGACCTAGATCTAGGAAGACACCTTGCCCTGCAGCCCCACTTCACAAATAAGATACAGGTTCAGGGAGAATGAGTCACCCAATGTCAGGAGATAAGGACAGGGACTCAGGCTGCCAGTGCCTTTGCCCAGTTTTCTGGGACCACCAACCTGGCTGGAGCTGGGGACCGTTATTCTGGGCGAGCCTCAGAGTGAGTGGAAGGGGAACTCCATGCAGCAGGGGATTGCTGAAGAAGAAAGGGAAGGAAAGCGTCTTAAAAAGATAATAAAGTGAGGCAGGATTTATTTTTAAAAGAAAACCAATGCTTTCTCACTTTAAAAAGTTAAACAGTTCAGAAGTACATAAAATAAAAACTTCAGATTCCTATTCTTCCCACCAAACACAGCTCATCCCACCCCATTCTCCAGAGACAAAATCTGTTAACAATTTCTAGTATGCCTTTCAGACACTTTCTATACATTTACAGAATACATACACACATTTTAAAAAAACCACAGATGAGGATATACAGTACAGTGCTGTGCTTTCCTTTTGTTTTGTTTTGCTTAAAAACATACTGTCTACATCTTTTGGTGCCAAGACTTCCAGAGCAGAGTGGTCACATTGTTTCGAGCGGTTCGCCACGTCTCACCATGTGGGTGTGATGTATTTCACTTAACCAGATCTCTAAAACTGGGCATCCAAAATATTTCCAGCATTTTGCCACTAACACAAACAAGCCAGCAGTACCCCTCTTCTGCGAATACCTGTACACCATGTGAGTACATCTTTCCCAAATATTGTGGGATTAGGTCAAGGAGCAGACACATTTACATTTTGATAGATGCAACTACACTTTCAGAGACTGAGTCTGTCTGCTCTCCCACCAAGACTGTAAAGCAGGTCAGTCTGCCTTTCCGGCTCTGCTTCAGGCCTGGGTGTCATTTCTCTCCGTGCTGTTTTCTGCAGGTTGGTTGCAGATAGGTTCTTTAATTCTGAGTAGAGCTCAGCATCCATATGAATGCTGAATAGTCATTTGTTTTTGTCTTTTTTGAGACAAGTTTCACTGTGCAGTTCGGGCTGGTCTCAGATTCAGAGCAATCCTCCTGCCTGAACCTCCAGCGTGTTGGGATGACAGGTGTGTGCTACCACGCCTGGCAAGTCACTTCTTTTATTGTGAGCTGCTTGCTTTTATGTTTTGTACATCTTTTTCTTCTTTGTTTCCCCCTTTTTTCTTTTCTTTGGCTTAAAGGGGTCATTTGTAAACTAAATCAATTCATCTTTGTCTATGATAGTGGCAGTTGTATTTCCCAGTTTGTTGTCTTTGGGCTTTGCTTTGCTATTTTACATTTTTGCAGTCAAGTTTATAAATCTACCCTTTATGTCTTCTAAGTTTTACATCATGCTTTGAAGAAAGGCCTTTATCATTCTAAGAAAACAAAGTACTACTTTTATTTAATGTTTTTATGGATTTTTATAGATTACAAATGGTAGAGCAAAATGAAATTTATTTTAGATACTGATGTAAGGATTCAGCTTCCATTTCCCACCTCTTTCTTTCTACCCTTAGACCACTAGCCTCTTGCTACAAAACTATTTATTGGTTTATTTGTTCTTTGAATACTGCTCTAGTAAAAGATTCCCCAGGACTGAAAGGCTTTCTTCTGCTTTGAGACCGGGCCTTGAAGTCTTGCAGCTGGCCTTGAAATTGCAGTCCTTACTTTCACTCTCCCAAGTGGCTGGAGTTACAGGTGAGGGCCCCTGTGCCTGGCAGGAACCTCATTCTACAGAAGAATTACACGAAGGTCAGCCCTAGTAGGACAGCTTTTGGCACTACTGCGTCTTCAGGGGTCTTGAAGCAGTAGAGTCTGCCTGGAGGAAGTCAGGCCCCCGAGTGTCCCAAGGGTGCCCCATGAAGGGGATGTGGAGAACTTGGCCCCTTTCTCTCTTCTACTTCCTGGCCACAGAATGCTGAGCAGCCTGCCCACCTCAGGCTTCCTCCACGATGCATTATGCTACCACCAGCGCAAAGCAGCTGTGTAGAAGTCCATGGACTAGAGCCTCTGAAACTGTGAACTAAATAACCCTTTCTTCCCATGAGTTAATTACCTTAGTGTGTCTCTGAAACAGGACCTCTGTATGTAGTTCAGGCTGGCCTCAAACTCACATGTAGCCCAGGCTGGCCTTGAACTCTCCATGACTTTCCTCCCTCAGCCTCCCTGGGACTGGTTTTACAGGTATGCACCACCTGCCCAGCTGTCTCCGCTGTTTTGTCACTGCAAGAGAGAGCTGGCCACCACAACCACATACCTGAAATACTACAGGTTCATAAATGGAATGCATTTTCATACTCAGGTATTTTCCTGAGCTCTTTTTTGTTCCACTGACCATGTGTTCATTCATGTGCTGGGATAATTCTGTAGATTTACAGTATATTCCCAGTTTCTATTAAGACTGATCTTCAGGTTACTCACAGATATTAGCACTGTCTTGGAACATATAAAAGCCATTTCCTCCTGGGCCAGAATATATTCCTGAGCCTTGCAGCATGTGATTTGAACCTAGTTACTGGTCAAGGGGTGACAAGGGGAGGCTGTCGGGGGTCTTGGGAAAATGAGCAATTCCTCACCAGGCTTCTGCCCTGGGTGAGGTTACCACAGGGTCTTCCGGGCAGGGACAGTGAGGGTGGTGCAGGGTGAGGGACTGCTCCAGTCCCCTCCAACCTCCTACTCCAAGTCTCAGTGCTCCATCCCCCATTAATTTTCTTTTATATTAAAATTTGGTGAAACCATGCACCCAACTGCTGTTGTGATTCTGTCTGCCTCACAATCAAACTTTGTCTCTGATTTTTAACAGTATCGTCTTGCAGACATAGTAAAAAATTTCTTTGAGGACCACCATGGAAATTTCTGGTCCTCAGACCAAGACCTAAACTGAGAAATAAAGAACTTTAGCTTGTCACTTGCTTCCTATAAACTCTCCAGAGCACTTCAGAGCATCCATCCAGCATCCACAGGGCCTTGTGCAGGCCCTGCTCCTGTTCAGACTCCATCACGGTTACCGGAGCTGGGGTAGCCACGAGGCTACTGCACCCCATGGGTTATTCGTATTTGTTTCCCATTGGCAGAGTTCACCATTGCATGCAGCCTAAAGACGTGACCACACTAATAGCAAATCTCATGTCTCACAACCTGTCTTCTCGGCCACTCCTGGTATCAATTCTGTATCCCTAAAATCTAGTTAGGAGACAGACACACATCGATATTTTAACAGAGAAAATTTAATATACAGACTTAGAAGGTAACTAACTGCTAAAGGAGAACAAGAAATACAGGTGTTGAAAAAGAAGCTAATACCTGTATGGCTGAACAAATACAAGATGGAAGAACTGAGATCCAAAAGAGGATTCTCCTCCCAAGTAGAAGAAGAAGAGGGGAAAAAAAGGAAGAAGAATAGGAGGGAGAGGAGGACGAAGAAGAGGGAAGCGGAGAAAAGATGAAAGAGATGAGAGGGAAGGGGGGAGAGAAGGGAGAGAAAATGTGCCACTTTATATTTATTACAAGTTTTAAAGAGAAGTCCTTTGTTTTGAAAACAGAATCAGCTTGTGCAGTTCACAGCCAGAGAACTGAAGAACAGCCTCCTCCAGCCTGAGGCTGAGGCTGGAGCCTGAGGCAGGAGGAGGGGGAAGTGGGAAGCGCTCATCAGAGGTGCTGGACTGAGGAGGCTGCCTGTTGACCTCTGCCTGGTGCTGGATCTGGAGACAGGGCAGCGTCCTGAGCAGTGTCCCCAGGACTGCTGGGAAATGCCCCAGCCAGCCAGCCAGCCAGAGTACGAAGAGAGAGAACTTAGAAAACACTTGGCGACGGAGAAAAATTACTTTTTTTGTAGAAAAATAATACAGAGTGGGTTTGGGGAGGGGCAGAGGATAGGGTGCCTTCGGTCTGGGGGGCCGGGGCCCAGGCTTCAGGGACAGCACAGGCTTTGAGGGCTGACTGCGCCACAGACTGAAGACACTGTGCTTTGGGACTGTTTCTACAGGGTCAGTCTTTTAATTTTAAACATCCTTATAGGGCCAACAGCTCATTTTATAATAAAAGCTTTGCAACACCCCCATGTTATCCCATATATATATATATATATATATATATATATATATATATATACACACACACACACACACACATATATAATCCCATATATATATAAAATCCCATATATATATATATATATATATATATAATCCCATACATATATATATATATATATTACACCTACCTATAATGTATCCTTTAAAAAGTGCTACAGTGGCTTAATTGTAAGTAAAAGAAAAAACAACACAATTTAATACATTTTAATATATTTAATACATTTTCAGGGTACATAAATGGGCCTGTGCTAGAAACATAATAAAACAGTCCTTACACCTACAAGCAGCACCCCTGTGGCACACTGTGCACAGTGACACACATGTGCTTGGTCAGATCAACACCAGCAGCAGCACCACCCTCAGTGACGGGATTGTTCTGATGGTGAAGGTTTTCTCTTAGTCCCAGACAAAATGTGGCATATTCTTCTTTGATTTACTTGGTAATTGTATTTGCGTAAAATTTAATGTTTGTTAAAACCTTGGGAAATTGTTCTGTGTTTTCTTATAAAATAAAGTCTCTAGTCTGTAGGTCTCTAGGCTCTAGGCTCAGAAACAAAGAGATTTATTTATTGTTTTACCCCAAAGAATGTTTAGTGGGACATTAGGAAGTCATGTGGGCAAAGTCTTTGGTTGGATTATGGAATTTTTAAAAATCTTTAAAATATGGCACAATTTGAAAGAGCCATAAGTATGAATTATGAATTATTAATGCAAAGTGGATTTGCATTAGCATTACATTTCCTGAATGCAGTATCTAGTTACGTAGGAGAATGCACTTAACACTGGGGAAGATAAGCTGAAATACTGAGGAATGAAGTAAGATGACGTCTGTAACTAAATCCCACTGACTCAGCCAGAGAGAGATGGCTGGTCAGACACACAGAGACAGGAACAGAGACAGAGAGAGCAGTCAGGTTGGTGCTTGGTATCTCCTCTCTCAGCGGAGAACTACCCGATTGGGGGCCCGGTGTGGCAGTGTACTTGGGTTAAGGGTCAGAAGAATTTACAGGCTTTAGAGTTAAATAGAGACCCTTTCACGGTCCAAACAAGTGTGGTTCATTGACCAACATCTTTCTAGAGCCTGATAGAAACGCAGGGTCTCAGGTCCTGCCACTCCTCCCGCAACTAGTAAGTCAGAACTTGAGTCGTGGGGAGATACAGGTGATGTTCACTCTCAAACCTGAGAAGCAGGACCTTGGATTTGGGGTTTAAACTCTGCTGTCTGCACACAGCCCATGGACCAGATGGGAGGAGAAGGGGCCACCTCCTTTCCTAACAGGGCTCAGCTCCTTCAGTTTCCTGAGCCTTGGGTTGGCAGCGGAAGCATCTGAAACCCGCTCTCCGACTCCCTTCTCCCAGGGAAGACACGAGCCCCACAGAGCTTACGTGTTGTTGTGGCTGCGTCTAGATGTCCCGACAAAACCTCATGTTGTCGTAGGTGGGGCTTTTTCAGAGGTGGCTGGATCTAGAGTGTGTGATGCTGAGACTGGTCTGTGGTGAATGCCAGGCTTAAGGGCACTAGGGTTAAGGTGAGTGCTACCCTCCCTGAGTGGCCTGGATAAGACAGAAGGGACAGAGAGAGCTGTGGCTGCTCCTTGTTGCTTTACTACCTTCTGCCCACCATGAAGTATTTCTCCTCTGCCTTGCCTGTCTGCCATGCCACCCTGCCTTGGACTGGAACCTCTACAGACTGTGAGCTGAATAAACTTTTCCTCCTTTAACTTTGAGTGCCATGTATTTTGTCAGCAAAGAGAAAAGTAAGTAAAACTGGGGTTATAGCTCAGTGGCACAAGCACCTGTCTAGCAAGCACAAGGTCCTGAGTTTGATTCCTGGTACCAAAAAAAGAGAGAGAGAAAGTAACTAAGATACCTGTCTTGCCATGGCACACGGCACATGTCTGATGATGTTGGAGTTCAAGCCTGTCCCTCCCACCCCTGATGCTCTTCCCATCATGCTCTGGGCTTATTCTCAGCCAGCAGCAGTGGGAGGGGCAGGTCCAGGACTCACTGCTGTCCCAGCCCCACAGCCCCCAGCTACCCTCCACCCCTGAAGCAGCACCAGCCTCTGGTTCTTACTTCTTTGGGAATCTCCTCCACACCCCAAGCATTTTATAAATATTACCTCATTTAACCCATGACAGCCTTGCAAGTGATGGGGCAGTAAGTTAGCAGCTGGGAGGAGTGAGGGATGTCTGGGCTGCGCTCTGGAGTGGACTTGGTTCCCCTTGAATGCCAAGGCAGGTAGCAGGGGGAGAAACAGACAGAGTCTACGAGGCACCTGCAGGCCCCTCAGCTCTCTTCGGGGTAGGACTTGCTGACGAGGAAAGGCTGTGGGGGGAGCGGGCTCTGGGTATGGGGGGGCCTCCCACATTTGGGTCAGTGGGGATGGGCCCAGAGTGCCCCCAGAGACTTGTGGGAAGCAGTGCAGATTTGCTGTCCACTACAACCTGGTCTGCAGAGCCAGAGAGCCTAGCCCAGCCGTGCACCCCTGGTCGGACGGGCTGTGACTGGCTATGTCTTTGGTGGGAGCCGCTGCCCACCGTCTCCTCAGCCCATCTCAAACTGGTCTCCCACCCCTGCCTAAACTCTGCAAAGTCAAAAGAAAGTCTTCAGGGCACGGTGATGCACATCTGTAATTCCAGCACTCTGAGACGCTGAGGCAGAAGGATGGCAGCCCAGTCAACTTAGTGACTCAGCAAGACTCTGTCTCAAAATAAAAAAGTCGAAGGTCTGGGGATGTAGCTCACTGCACAGGCCCTGGATTTAATCTCCATTACAGTGGGGGTGGGGTGAGCACCGCAAAAAGAAGAAAAAGAAACAATCTGCTTCTGCCCTGAACTGGAGTTAACTGCAGAACCTGAAATGCACTTGCTACATTTCTTCCAGTAAAAAGTGAGAGCTAGGACTGCCTCTGTGGATGTTCTCCCAAGTTACCTGCCCAGGGCTACTTGAGCTATTTGCCTGCAAAGTGTTTCTGAGTTAGCATCTACCACTCAGGACAACTGTGCGCTGCGAAAGTGCCCATTCAGTACTTGGCTTTGGGTAGTGACTTGTTTTTAAAAGGCCAGCAATTAATCACATGTCCCCGCTCCTAAGTCTTGATTTAACTTTCTTTTATGTTTTTACACATACGCATGAGTCTGAAACAGAGAAACGACCCGAAGTGATACTGAAACCCCTAACTGGCCTGTAATATGTTCAAAGAGGGCAGCAAAACCAATTCAAAAGGAAATGTTTTCATTTAAGCGGAAACGACTGTGGCCTGAGCTCTATTTATTTGGATGTGCTCACTGCTCGGAGGGGCCGGCAGCGCGCAGCTGGGGAGCTGGGCCACCAGGAGCAGAGAGCCAGTCCTCAGCCGGTGAGCCTCGCTTATTTCTGTTGAACACAAACTAAACCAGAGCACAAAAGTTGAAGAGCAAGTTGTGGACTGAGTATTCTTTTGTTTTTAAATTTTCTGCTGTGTTTTAGTAACTTGGGGAAGAGAAATATTGACAAGGCCACTGCTTTCTGTCTTAAAGGCCTTTGCTCTACCCTTTAAACTCGCTCTAGCTACTTCCTCATGAATCTGAGATCTTTCAAATTAGCTCAGTTCGCAACCCAGAGGATTCATTAGCCCCTCCTGCCTTGCAATGGGTTGGCTGCAAGAATCTCTCTGTGGACAAAAGCCTGTTTACACAGTGTGCTCGCTGCAGATTCCATGGAAGACCAGATGCCCCGGGGCTCAGTCCTTGCTGAAATCCTGGTTATGCAGTGCTTTGGGATGAACTGAGCAAGAGGAAATCCAAAGCTGGGCTTGGTGGTGCCACGCCTGTAATGCTAGTGCATGGGAAGCTGAGGCAGGCGGCCAGCTTAACCTAAATCCTGCTATCAAAGCCATCACAGACTACAGAGCAAGACCTCATCTCAAAGAGAGAAATAGAAAATCTGAAGTCAGACATGCGCAGAGGGAAGAACATGTGAGGGCCCAGGAAAATAATGACCATCTACAAGGATGGAGGCCTCAGAAATACCACCCTTCTGACACCTTGATCTTGGGTTTCCAGCCCCCAGAATGGGGAGAAAATACATCTCCATCCCTTTACACAGGAAAGTTGGATGTGTTTTTATAAAAACTTGATGTGGCTCAGCACAAGTTTTCCTGCAAGTCATGATGCAAGATCCCTCCATGCTGCCGTCCCAACCCAGGTCACCATGGCAGGGAGGGAGGGAGGATGTACAGCAGCTGGTAAGTGTCTCGGCCCAGATGTGACACTTATGCTCAACTGGTTCCAACTGATGTGGACAGAAGCTGGGAAATATGGGGGAGCACATAAAATATTCTGTAGCTCAGATGATGTCTGCCACATTTTGTGAATTTTCATTATGCGTTACAGTAGATACAGTGTAAGAACTTTACATATAATGTTCTTCTTTATCTCCTTTTTACATCTGTGGAAACAGGACTAGAGCTGTTTTGTTGCTCAAAGTCACAGAAGTGTAGCTGCTACAACAGATCTGGCCTCAGATATGTCTATATCCAGAAGTCCACTGTCACTAGGTCTGAAGGAAATTTTGTATTAAAAACTTTTAGTATTATTTGTCTTCAGAGTCACTACAAAAACAGAAGGAAAAATAAATGGTCAAAATCCTGAAATATTTGAAATGAGTGTGTGTGCTGTCTAAAACAATATGAGTGGCTTGAAGATACAGAAGCTCCCCGGGCATGGTGGTGCATGCCTGTAATCCCAGCACTCAGGAGGCTGAGACAGGAGGATCACTGCAAGTTCGAGACCAGGCTGGGTTACAAAGTGAGTTCAAGGCCAGCCTGAACTGCATAGCAAGACCCTGTCTCAAAAAGAAAAAAAAAACAAAAAAACAAAGATACAGAAGCTTAGTTTCAAGATGTATAAGACTGATTTTATTCTTAAGGTTAAAAGATTTCTCCAAGGTAGTACTTCTTCACAGGATGCTTTTCTCTCAAGGAATATGCTAAGGATTTTCACAAACTTTTGAGAGATTGTCCCCCCAATGTCAAAGAAGCAAATACTGAAGTCAAGTGATGGTACACAGCTCACCTGGTAGACTTTCACATATACCCCACAAAAGGAGACACTGCCCTCAAGATAACCTGCAGTATATAAACTAAGAACTGTCTGATGTCAAGTGGTCAGAAAAGGTCTGAGAAAATCAGAGCAAGGGAAGGTCACTGACCCCAAACAAATCAGACCTAAACCCACACTGATTGGTGCCCTGCCTTTACCTCAGGGTAGAAGTTAATTCTGTCTGCCCACTCGCCCTG
Source organism: Dinomys branickii (assembly GCA_004027595.1). Classification (NCBI taxonomy): domain Eukaryota; kingdom Metazoa; phylum Chordata; class Mammalia; order Rodentia; family Dinomyidae; genus Dinomys; species Dinomys branickii. The sequence goes on from PVLD010015871.1 coordinate 17,981, forward strand.
TGATAGATTATCAGTTCTCAGTCATTGCGAGTTTTGGCCCAAGACTTTACTCACTCGCTTGGCTTAAATACACAATGACTTCAGTAACACAGTGAATTTACTTTTAAAAAATTATTTACAGAAATGTTCATCTGACTTAAAACAGAAAGAATATTTCTGACCCGTGAGACTTGCCCTTGATTTGACCTTGTCTTCAAGAACCTTCCTGGAGACAATAGGGAAACCTCAAATATTCAGACTAATTGTGTGGTGGGTGAGGATAGGAACCAGATGAAGGTAATGGAAAGTCTGAGTTATAAGAAGAGTATAATAAATACCACCCTATTTTTCAAAGATTATTCAAAATCAAAGTGTTGTATTAAAAGGAGAAGGATGGAGGGACAGATGCACCCAAAGAGCCACCCTGTGCTGGTGCCAGTCCGTTGCACTGGTTTAAAGCAAAATTAGATAAACCAGAGCAAAGTAGTAATTTTTATGGGGTTAAGTTAATTCAACTTCCCAATATTCAATTCTTACTTTCATGTTTTTAAGTGAGTCTTTTTAAATAAAATTACGATGAAATATATTTTTAAAAATTTATTTAGCAAAGTTAAAAATGACAACTTTTTGTCAGATTCTATAAAATCTAGTGATGTTGGGTTGCCTGTTCTTAGAGAACCTACCTTATGTAATGAAAGAGCAACAGGTCATTTCTACACTAATTTTTTTTAACTTTGGAGGGAGGAGAGAGGAATGTTTCAGAGCTTTAAGAGTGCTGTGTGGTGGGCTTTGTGGTCAGTCAGACTTTGGTTCCAAACTTGGTTCCCTCACAAGAGTAGTGAGACCTTGGGTGAGTCATCTGTCATCTCTACAGCTCTCCTTCCTCTCTGTAAATTGGGGACAATGACAGCACAGTATTGGTTTTCTAGTGTCGTCTGAGAAGTAAATGAGGTCATGGGTGTGCAGCAGTTAACATGGTAGTGTTCAGTGACTGCTGACTTAGTATCAGCTTTAACACTATTAGTAGATATATGGCTGCTTGAAATGTGTATTCTCGGCAGCCACTTGGGTTGCCCTTTTCTTTACATTATGAGTTCGCCAGGAAAACCCTATTTTCTGGACCAGATCCATCTGGTTCCTGTTAACAAGCCTAGTTTCAGATTATAACCAGTATGGAAACTCTTTTGGCACTTTCTCCCTATTCCCAAACCAGAGGAAGACATAGTTCTATTGGTTCTCCAGACTCAAGAACCAAATCCCCAAGTGCCCTTAATGTTGCTCGAATCCTGCAGCTACTTGGGAAAATTGCAGGTGGAAGCTGACGGCAACCCTGCTACCATAGCTATGCCAAGACTGCAAGGGAGCTGAGGGACAATGTCTGACGTTTTTCATGAGGCTGAAGTGGCAGGGAGCAATGGAATTAAGTCGGAGAGGGTCAAGACAGAGTGCGTGTTGACAGTCACAATTTCTTCATCTCTAAGTAGCTGTTTCCTGTACGAACATCATGAAGTTCTTCCCAGGGCTCAAGTGGTTTGCGCTCATGTGCACCTGTCCACTGCCCATGTGCAGGGAGTTTCCACTGGCAACCAGCGTGGATTTTCCTCAGTTCAAACTTTATTTCACCACCATTAACCCTCGGAAGGGCTCAGTCTTGCTCAACACTCTATCCTAGTGATGCCTTGAGCATCTTAGGCCTTCATAAATATCTGTTAAGTGAAATGATGGATGGATGGGTGGGTGGATAGATGGATGGATGGATGGATGGATGGATGGATGGATGGTTGGATGGGTGGATGGATGGATGGATGGATGGTTGGATGGGTGGATGGGTTGATAGATGGATGGATGGATGGATGAAATATCTACACTATTGGCTTCATTCCAAGGAATTCAAAGGTTGGGGCCTTTTGCTAGTTTTTGCTCCATCAAAATGCATTGGACACATTTCTCATGTTCTTCTTATCTCCTTGATCTCCGAATCTTTATTTATTAAGCATATTTGAATAAATGCTCTCCAAAGTAACATATGTGCTGGGCATGGTGGTGCACGCCTGTAATCCCAGCACTTGGGAGGCTGAGGCAGGAGGATCATTGCAAGTTCAAGACCAGCTTGGGCTACAAAGTGAGCTCAAGGCCAGTCTGAACTACACAGTGAGACATGGTCACAAAAAGACAAAAAAAACAAAAATCAAAAAACACCCCACAAAGTAACATATGTGCATCTTAACAGGAACCTTCTTCAAAACTAACCTAAATGATAATGATGACTTTGGAAATGTAGGAGATGGAGTTAAGAAGGCCTTTTGGTGGCCCACGGGTCAGTCCAGCAATCAGTGAGCCACCCAGGGCTTGAGAGTAGGGGTTCTGGAATCAGACTCCAGCTCTACCACCGGGAGCATTAATTAACTTCTTTGTACCTCAGTTTCTTGCTCTATAAAGTCACAGTGATATTGTCTGACCAATGATATTGTCCAACCTATTCTGAAAATTAAATAATTCATCCAGAACACCTAGAACAGTATCTGCTTAGCCTCTTTCAATAGACATTTGCTATTATTTTATACTAACTTGTATTCTGTTTTCCTGCCCCCTAAGCCACATTGCTGGATAGATTACATGCTCCATCAATCACACTGGAGCATCTCTCTCGAAGTCCAAGCCAAGATTTTTTTTTTGGCCTTGACTTTACTTGCAGACCTGTCCCCCAAAACAGCAGTCAAGGGTGACTCTTGTGGACAAGATAATGTCTCCCCTGGGGTGGCAACTTTGAGAGGAGCAGCCAACATTTGGAAATGTGCATTCTGGAATGCAAGAGTTTTAAAAGCCAGCTGTATGAAGGAGGTGGGCTTCACTGAGCTGCAAGCCTGTCTGGGGAGCCCAGATGTGTAACAGATGTGGTCTTGCAGATGATGCTCCTTTCGGGTTTTGCACTGGAGGACTTTTCCTAAGGCAGCAGGAGTGTAGCTTTGTCCTTTCTCCTTTCAGGACTCTCTTCCTGATTTTCCTGTATTAGAGAGTGGGTACCTCACTGACAAATGTGCGTACCTTTACTAATGGAGGCTTGTTGTGGGTGAGCAGCTGCTCCTTCTCATTTTGCTTTACAAGTCTGCAAAAACTTCTATTAAACTCTTCAAACAAAAGTGTTCAAGAGGCTGAGGCTCACACCCCACTCAATCCTGTTCTCCTCACAGGCCTTTGTGCGTGTGGAAAATGGAGAAAAATGGAAAGTGAAAAAAAGGTGAGCAGCCAACACTACTGTGATCAGAAGCCACAAGAACCACAGATAGCACCACCTCCTCTAACTGGCTCTAAAGAAGATTTGCAATAAATGAGTGGGCCAGTGAAGATAGGGTGGATGGGAAAGTACAACCCAAATCCAAATTTCCTGGAACAATTACCTCAGTCCTTTTCAAAATGTGCTCTGCAGCCTGCATTAAATCAGGGCACGGCATGGTGTGTGGACATGACTTTCCTTCCAAACTCCTTAGAAACATGGGCCTGGCTTAACTTCATGGGACACCAGCCTAAGGGATAGATGGCATGAGAAGCAGACTGTGGGCTGGCCACCCTGGGACAGAATCAGGAAAACTGTATAGTCAGCCTGTTGCAGAAACAGGAAGAGGGAAACTGGCTTCTCGTCTCTTCTCCCATTTCTGGCATTACCTCCATTTTTAACCAGGTCTCATATCGTCTTCTGGAATTTCTTCTACCACAAGGCAGGTTTTATCTGTGGCTTGAGGATACACTGTGCTTTGGTCCTTGTATCTGGTAAACACTTGGTAAATATTTGTGGAATAGATGAGCCATTTTCCCCTGAGAGTACTGATTACTTGTAAAAATCCATTTATTCTTTCTAAACTTCTTTTATTCCTGTTAATTCAGTTTATTCTCAAAACATAGGCCTCAGGTTTTCCACCACGGGAAACAAGGCATGGGAGCATTAGTGTTGCCATTTATCGGGTGAAGAAAATGGGATTCCCTAGGTCATGGTCATTCAGAGTTTGGAGAAACAAGCTGTAGCGGCCAGCTTTTCACTGCTGTAACTAAATACCTGGCATAAACAAACATAAAGTGTAAAATACATATTTTGGTTTGCAGCATCAGAGGTTCAGTTCATGGTAGGCTGGCTCCAAGGCAGCGGCCTTATGGTAGATGGACATGGCACAGGAAAATGATATCTCACGACATCCAGGAAGCAGAGAGCAGGGGAAGAGCCAGAGAGGGAGAGGATGGGGATCAGAAACACTCTTCAGAGTCACACCTTCCCCCTCAACCTACTTCTTCCAATGAGGCCACACTTTCTCTCCATCTATTCAGCTTAGATAATGAACTCATAGGTGGACTGACCCACTGATGAGGCCAGAACTCTTGTGATCCAGTCACCTCTGTAAGCCCCCTCTGAACATTGCTGCACTGGTGATCAAATCCTCAGTGTATAAGTCTTTGACTACAATTCATGTTCAAACTGTAACAGAAGATTAGCATCCGGGCTCCTGACTGGCTTCTCAACCCTCTTTCCGCACAGCTGGGACCTGCACTCTCAGGGTGATGGTTGCCATTGACTGAGCGCATGCTTTGTGTCTGGAGCCAGGCTTGGAGCTGTATGTGAGTCACCTCGGGCAATCCCACACCAATCTTGTATACAAATAGTATTATTATCTGCATTTTAGAGGAGGAAAACAAAGTCCAAAGAAAGGAGAAAAGTTGTCAGTTTAGAGCTCATAGCAGTTGGCTTTGATCCAAGGACCTCTGGTTGAAATCCGCGCACTTTCCCACTGTAACATTTGCCTGAAGATGAAAGTCTTGTAATGTTGCCTGTCAAAGAATTTTTCTTTAAAGGAAACCAGAGGAAGAAGCAATGTTTACTCCAAAGGATGGCTTCTTAATGGTGATCTCACAGGTATTTGGGGACTAAGGGAGGCAAATACTATTTATGGAAACTTCCCTACCCCCAAGTTTTGAAATAGATCTAGTTGGGATGATTTTGCAAGGAACATCAAATGCATTCGAATTTAAAGTAAAAATTCTGTAATGTTGCCCAAGTATTACTGATTCTGCTTGTCTGTTACCAGATCTATCGTTTATCTACTTATCATCTACATAATCTGTGTTGCAAGTTTCAGTGGATTTCATTGTCTCCAACTCATCTGTCTGCTTATTTGGTTCTATTTTTGAGTATAACAGAGGATAATATTGATCTTTTAATTCCTGTTATCTTCCCTAATGATACTCCATTTCCCTAGGAAGACTCAATTATAAACAAACTGAGTATTTAAAGATTCATAATAACTTTCCTCTCATACTGTTGTATATTAAAAGCAAAAGTACATTTGGAAGGGATATTATTTTAATACTTTTATAAAAAAGAATATTTTCTGTATATTGGACCTTTGAGGTAATAAAAAATGAAAACACACAAATAAAATCACCTTAAATAATAAAGGGAATTTATTGGTTTATGCAGTGAGAAAATTCGAGGTTTGAGTGGACCTGAGTAATTCCTAAGACTCAAATGATATTTTTGCTCTTTCTTCCTCTCTCCTTCTCTGTCCCCATCACCTACCTCTGCTTCATTTATGTTTAGGGTTTATGTTCTCCCACTGTGGTTAAACATCCCCCGGGACAAGGTAGAAGGGGGGAAACATGGCTTGAAACCACTTCAAGTGTGTTCACTCCTAATGAAAATTTCCAGAGGAAATAGAGAGCTTTTCTCTCCAACATTATAAATCAGCAACCTCAAGGAAGGATTCTAATTGGTTCTCAGTTGTTCAGATACTTTATGCTGGGCCAGTCATGGTGACCACTGGAGGTTTTACATCAGCCAGGCATAGAACGCATGCTGATGCCTGTGCAGGGTGAGCACTGTGGTTAACAGCCTTCCTGGAGCAATAGGAAATTGGAGTTGGCCTAGTTCTCCAAAGGGCTTTGGAAGCTGTAAATGGTTATCACACGTGTTCTGTGGGCCTGGCAAAGCATAAGCCTCATGTCAGGGTCGACTAATCCAGCCTTATTCACTTCAACTAAACGGGATTTTAGCTAGAAACAGAATAAATAAATGTGTTACGTTGCCAAGGTCTTCTCTCCCAACTATATGTACATCATACACATATACTCATTAAATGCCTGAAAGATACTGAAAAGACCCAAGATGAGACATTTAGAGATTCACAGACTCTGCTGCTTACCAAGTATGGGACCCTGAAGGTCCTCTTCATTCTCCAGTGTCTTTATCTTTAATGGGAACGATGGATGCCGTAACTCATAGGGTCCTTGGGAGGGCAACTGATAATACACCCAGAACAGTGGCACAGTCCAAGCGTGTTTCAAATGCTACATGCTTATTGCTGTTAGGGTTAGCAGTATGTGACCTTGGCAACTTGTGCACATCTTCAGGTGGCTCCTCTGTAAAATGGCAATGCTAGGCCTATTTCAAAGCTGGAGATTAAGGTAAGAATAACTTATGTACAATACCAAGTGATAGAAGCCGAGACCCCACATGGAACCAGATCAGACCTTCTGACACGAGAGAAGTCTTTATTGGGGGGGGACAGAGTAGCAGGCTACCTAGCAGACCAAGGTAGCCCCGGGCTGAGGAAAGCGTGGGCCTTTAAGCTCTTTTCTGGTGGGGGTGGGGTGGAGTGGGGAGATGTCCCTGGCCAGAAAAGGCCGAGCCCCAAGCAGCAGGGAGGGCATCCAGGCCAGAATAGCTGAACAGCAGGAGTTACCCATGTCAGAAAGACCCGAGCAGGTGAACTGCCAGAGCAAATGAGGGCGGGAATAGCTTTTCTGGCCGAAAGGAACTGAAGTGGAACAGGTAAGGGAAGGAGAGAAATATTGAGAGTTAAAAGTTTTCCCATGGGGGGGGCGAGGCTGGCTGCCTTGTGACTTACCACCAAGCATGTTGCAAGCAAACAAATTTGGCCATTATAGGGTGGGAAATGCATTTGGTTTACAACTCCTGGTCCCCTTTCTTGAATCTTCCCACAGAGTAAGAGAGGACAAGCTCCTGTAGGGGACCACAGCCCTGCTGAGGGTTACACCGCACTCCACGTAATCTGGCCACAGCACCTGCCGGTTGGTCAGTTTCTCATCCAAAAGCAGCTTTAACATTCAGCGTAAGGAAATTAGCAAAAAGGGTGTAGTTTTGGTAGTGAGGAGGGCAATGTGTCCCCACTTCAGTGATAGTCATCTATTCTCTTTTCCAGCCTCATAGGTCACATTCAAATCTGAGAAGCTTGTTTGAAATTTTAGCCTTAAAACTGACTGATACATATGACCTAAATCACAGGCCATGAGAACTGGTGACAAGTTAACCATATGGTAACAATTAAGGTGGCACCCGAGCTAATCTTCAAAACTGAAGAGCTTCTTTGAAAGAGGATTCACAGCTGTCGCATACTGCATTTTTCTTAAATAATTTCTGGTAGAGTTTTACCACGTCTGCTTTCTGATGGCAAATTATGCTTAAGTATTTTTCCCACAAGCAGAGTATAGCTTCAAATTCTTAGATTTTGACAATAGGCTAGGTAATGGGATAAAAGAAGACCCAAAGCCGCTTTAAACAAGTTTTTCCTGAGCCACCATTATTTTCTTATGGAGGGATTTTTAGATGTAAAAACCAATTTGTTAGTAACAATGCCAGGTAGTAGAAGGGACTCCTGGATCGGAAAGGGGGAATGCTGGGTGTAAGTTCTGAAGAGTTTTATGGAGGTATAATCAGCTATACATGTAAAGTAGCCACCCTGATGAGTTTTAGTACATACATAGACCTATGAAACCAGTATCACAATCAAGGAAAAGAATGTGCAAATCACTCCCGGAAGTTGATGTCCTTTTTTCCTACTTTAAAATGTATCCAATTTTTTGCAACATAAAGATTTTTTTAAATAATTAAAAGCAAATATTTTAATACATATGGGGAACCTTAGGAGGAGATGGGAGTGGGGGTGATGTCTCTTACGAAATAGACTTTTAGATCTGGAAGGAAAATAATCGCCCTGTTAGGTAGAATATCTGCTTTCCTAGCTGCAGCCTGCTAACTGTGATGGGACTTGGGGGTGGCAAATGTCCTTCAAGGATTTCTGAGCACTCCTTAAACTAGTCTCATTCAATTTGATGGGGCTTTGTGCAGCCTTATTATAAACAGGTAGGGAAGCAAATTATATCTACTCTCTGTAATCTTTTTGGAGGCACTGAGAGAATTGCTGGCAAGGTAGATGGCTAAGAAGATGCTGTCCTCTGACTTCGGAATCCAACAAGACCTAACAACCCCAAATAAAGCTCAAGATGTGTACCAAAAAACTAAAAGGAAAGAAAAAACAGATCGAATCAAAGGAACCATTCATCCTCTTCTGAGCGGCTGCAGCTTCTGAGCTGGACCCTTTGGAGGAGGACTGAAGAGTTACAAAAGGTCTGGCTCAGTGGGAGGAAGGAGTGTTCACCAGATTGTCTTGCAGCAGGCAGCGCAGGAAATTATCCATCAGGTGGGAGAGGATAACTCTGCAACTCCATCCAGATGAGCCACAGTCAGAAAAACGCAGGGTTGAAAAATGAAACAAAGTGAAATGAAGTAAAATAAAATCGAGTGGGATGGACGGAGGTAGAATGAGGGATTGAGGAGGCTAGGCCATTTGAACACACGCCAACTTCATGCACTCCTGGACCTTAGAACTATCTTTTCTCTATGATTCCATTCTGATGCACATCTCCTGTCTTTCTGAGAAGTCCAGGATGGACTTAAGTGAAATGAAAAATAGCATCCATTGATCAGAAGGCAGAGGTGTGATACTCGATTGTTGAAATAAACACACCCTTTGTCAGTTAGACCCAAAAGGGTCTGACCACCTTTGAGCTTCGTTCCCTGAAAAGCACAGAGATAGCAGGACTGAATCTTATCTCGAGGCTCAAAATCCAGGAGATACAAGGCAGCAGACTTAAAACACACACCAGATATGATCTGGAGACAAATTGTGTTAACTGAACTCCAGTTGCCTTTACTTCCATTTCTTTTCTTCCAGAAAAGCTGGTATCTGTGTATAAAGACAGCAGGGAAGTTAAGAAACATTGTATTTCTAAAATGAATGGAAATTTTGCATTATAGTGTATGAAAAGATCTTTTGGTCATCACTGAGTGTGAGCAAATCTGGTCTTACCCTGGAATTGCTTGCCCAGGCATAAAGATGAAAAGCCCCCTGTTTGGAGTAAGCTTGCTTATCACTGCATCAGGGATCTTGCAAGCCTGGGGAGCCAGGCACAGATGCTCATCGTGAAACCAGAAGCCACTGCTCTGGAGAAACAGGTATTTCAGTTCAGCCTTCTCCCAGAAGAAAGAAGGATGGGGGAGGAAGGGAGGGAGGAGGGGAAGGAGGAAAGGAGGAGGGGGAGAGGGACAGGGAGGGAGGGAGGAGGGGCTGGGAGGGAGGCAGAAAGAGAGAGAACAGGGAAAAGTCACTGCTCAACTAGATAGGTTACCATCCCTCAGTCCTTTTTTTTTTTTCCCCCGGTACCAGGGATCGAACTCAGGACCTTGCGCTTGCCAGGCAAGCGCTTATGCCACTGAGCTATACCCCCAGCCCCAGTCATTTTTTTTTAAACCATTCCTCAGTTCTTTCTTTTTTAATGTTATGCTAATTTCCATTTATGGTCATTTGAAATAAATTAGAAGTACATAAATGGGCAAAAAAGAAAAGGAAACCACTGTTGACATTTTTTGAATATTCTTCAAAAACTATATATAAAACAAAATAGAAGATATTAAATTCTTTATATTTGTTTTTTCTCAACATATGTACCACAGTATATGTATCATAATACTTTTAATTCTTCTGCTGCTTGTAGTAACATATTATCTTAAGCAATTTGTAGCTAAATATTTTCTAGCTTCACTCCTTGGGTAAACTTGCAGGGCTGCCACGTCAAAGATGCACACGTTTTGCGGCTTCTTAGAATGGTTATGACCACAGTGCAACCTGGCAAACGTCCAGCTCCCCCACACACATTTGTCAGTCTGCACTTGCATCTGGGATACCTGTAGTTACCACTGGGGATTTTCAATCTTTTCTTCTGCTTCCTGGATGAGATAGCAGTGGTATCCATTGTTCTGATCGGCTTTGCTTTAATTAGGTGAGATCAAGTGAGTTTTCACATGTGGGTTGTTCATTTGGTTTTTAAAAATTAATGTGCTGATAATACCTTTGGTCTACTGTGATACTTACCTGTCTCTTCATTGGAATCCTTTATAAAAAAGATATTTTATTAGCTTCGAATATAAGTTGTATAGTTCTTCAAAGCTCATCATTTCCCTTTTACCTGTTCAACAGTACTTGCCGTACACTATTTTTAAAATTTAAAGATAAAAATGATGATTTATGTGTTTGTGATCATATTTACAAATTTCTCCACTTAACTCTGCCCTTCAGGACATGGCTTTTAAGGAGAAAACTATGGACAATGTTTTATCCATGGCAAGTCTTGATACAGCTTTAAACTAAAAGATCAGAGGCAGCAAAGAGAAGTAATGAGGCTTAAGGTACAGTAGAATAAAACATAGTTTTGCTTATTCAGTTGATTTACTTTTGCTAATTTGTCATACAGCAGGACAAGTCCAGTGAACACATACTGATACCAAATGTATGCTACTTCTTCATTTGAATGTTCCATCGATTTGGATCTGTTTCTTTGGGGCCGGGGTTCTAAGCAGACGAATTCACCCCATTTAAGGTCCTTCCTCACCCTTGAGCGTCTTACATGATAAATGCCATTTTTTATCCAGTGGAAGGGACATCTGTAAAGCAAAAGGCAAAGGATTGCTGTTAAGGGACAGCTTGTTAAGAGACTCTTTCCCAGAGAATGGCTCACGAGGCAAACGTGATCAAGCCTTGGGAGTGGTAGGGAAAGATTTTATTACTTCTACGCACAGTCACCATCTTTCCACAGACTAAAGTCTGAGGGAAGACTGGCCTCTGATTTGAGGACGGGGGCATGTGCATCGCACTTGGGAAATCCATCTTAGCCACAGGAAGGTATTCCGTACAGCAGGACGGTAGCCCACAGAAAACCCTGACCGCTGTTAAAAATCCACTCTGTATACTAAGCCTCAACATTTGCAGTACACGTCAGCTCTCTCTTCCTGCCCAGCACCTATTTTCTCTTCTTGGGTTGATAGTGATTTGATTTTCCTTCTGGAAATTTTATTGCCCTTAGGTTCTCAATGTTCTTCAGCTGCACGTTGACGTTTTGGTCAGTGACAGACTGCAGCTAGGACAATGGCCGCACAAGACAATATTGCCCACCTTGTAACCATCTTAGTACAAATATATTCTTAGGATACTTACACAAGAACAAAATTACCAAATAATGCATTTCTCAGCACATATCCCTAACACTAAGCCACACAGGGCTATATAATTTGTCAAAGGAAATGCTGACCTATCCCTTCATACTGGTGTAGACATACTAGTAATTGACTAGTGATTTGGGCCACAGGGCCCAAACCACAGCAATAGCATTCAACTCTCAGACTTTTGTTGGTCTTATTGGGAAAGAAATATACCCTTTCCAAAGGTGTGGACATACCAGTGGGAGAGGTTATATGCCTAGGGCTTTTGGTTGCCACCTCACACCATCAAGGACAGAGTGAGCCTGAGTAAAATCAACCCAGAAGGAACCCAAGAAATGGGCAGAGGCTGAGTTCTGATGACAACAGAGAGTCCCTAGACTGATCCAGGCCTGAATTGGCACTCCCACCTATTTTCCCTCTTCAACAAATTCCCACTTCTGTTGAATTCCAAGTGAGATGAGATTTTCACCACGTGAGCAGTATTTTTGAAACAGCTTTGTATTAGCTCAGAACACCTTGTTAATCAGCCACATGAGGAAAATGTCTTGGTGTAGGAGTTTGGTGATAGCCCTATACCCACTTAGTACTCTTCCATCCTGGGCCGGTTACTTTATCTGTGTGGGCTCACTGTTCTGATCTATGGAAGAGGTGGTTAGAAGAGAGGAACTTTAAATATCTCTTTAGGGCCATAAGTCTTGGCTGTGTGATAACATTGTGTCAACACTTCAGGTTAATCTGAGGTTCTGTCTCCGACTGTCAACTCTACAATCCAGTGACAAATGACACTGATTTATTTTAAACATTGAAAACCCACTCTGAAGGACCACATCACCCTTTAAGGAACCAGCAGATGAGTGAGACTCTCTCTAAGACATTGCTAGGATGCAGATTCCTCTGTAAGTGTGTTAATGGGTTGAGTAATATATTACTACATCAGCCACCTCGATCATGTATAGATGAGTAATAAATATTGTGATTTAAAAAGCTCTGCCTACCCCATTCCTTTGTTTGGCTGAGGTAAAGTAAGCCAAGACTCTGATTATGTTGATGGATGACACAAGTGTTCAGAAATGGCATTGTCCGCTCCAATGGGGCCCAGGGAAGCTGGCCACACTGCCAACTGCTTCTTCAGACATCCAGTGTTCACCTTGACAAGTCAGCAATTCTCAAAACTGTGCATCAGTTATACTCACAATTCCCTAAAGATGCAGTGCTGGTCCTGGGCATGTTTGCTGCGTGCATCATCACCCTTCCTTGGCTCTGTTTTCACCCGACACCATGTGACCTCTAAGGGCAACATTTTCCAGGCTTTGGGTCCCAGATTTCCAGCTGGCTGGGCTCGGCTACAGGAAGCACTGGAAAAGTAGGAGGACAGAAACACGGGAGAAGCCAAGGTTTGTCTCTTCTTGCCTCCGTAGGTGGAACCTGCAGCAGTGATATCTTTCTGTTGGTTCCAGCTCTTGCCAAGCAGGCCCACTATGGTTTCAGCTTCTGGTTCTTTTTCTCCCTCAAAGAGGTAGTGGTGGTTTGGCTGCTGACACTTGGAGTGTGGCCTCATCACCGTGTTTAACTTTGAGCATATCCTTCTCCCAGGTGGCCAATCTGCTGCTGTAAATTCTTGTGCTGTAAACATGTGAAGAGGCATCTGGTTTCTTAGCTGATCTGCATAACACATTCCGGTAGTCAGGACTTGGCATCTGCTCAGCCTCAAGGCCAGCTCTCGGTTGCCCTTTTGGACCCTGTTCTGCCATTGTCCCCCTCTGGAGCTGCCTCAGCTTCTGCTTCTTCCTTGTCTGCACACCTCTCTCATGACAAGTGGGTTGTTCTTGGAAAATCAACTGAGGACTTGATTTTCTGAAAAGCAAGCGTTTTTGTTATCCAGAGCATCTCAGATTTATTATTTGGAAGATGGCAGTGTCCACTGAATGAATGACTAAATGCATAATTAAAGAAGCACTGTTCAAATCTCCATAAAAAACATTGTGAACAGTTGTAACAGCCACCATGACTTTTTTCCTGGTGACTAAACCCTGCTAATGTTAGGGGTCCAGGTTCCTAGCTCCAGGAGGTGCTTGTTCCCTACCAGCCAGGCCAGGTTGAGGTGGTGTGTGGCACTGCCTTCCCATGGGGCTAGCTGGAGACTGCTGGGGACACTCCTGGAAAGTCAGCTTTCTTGATGAAAGGAAAAAGCTACTCTTCCTTCCCACCCTGGTTTTTCTATGCCTTGAATAATGTATATGTGGAGCTTTTGCAGCTAACATGAAACTACGCAACAATAACCACAAGGGGAAAATCCCCTACATTTAGACAGCAAAGCTAAACATAAAAATAGTGCGGGTGTCTTACGACATCAAAGAATTTCTTGATATGAGAGAAAAATGAACTCTTCCTTTTAAGCTGTTGCTCTTTAGCTGTTGTCACTTTTGCAGTCATATACGTGTCTAATAGACAGAATGTGCCACTCAGGGATCACCTATTGCTCCCTTTTATCATCCTAAATAAAGGATGGCGCAATCATAATTAGATTACCTAATATCTGTTGCTAATTTTAGGAGTTCAAAGATGAATAGTAGGATAATGGACGAAATGGTTAATTGTATCAGTCTACTCAGCCAGGCCAAAGCCCTGTGCAGTGGCAGGCATCTTCTGGGGCACTTTTCTGCCACACACAGTACATGTCTCCTCGCCTTGGGGCGCACGCTTACTGATCTCGTTCCAGGGTCCCGGGTTTGCTTTGTCGTTGCCCTGTCTCTTACGACCAGGAGCGGAAGATGGGATGGGAGAACCTGTCACCAGGAAAAGATTATTTATGAGGTTGGAGCTTTGCTCTTTAATATCTGAGTATCTTACTGGGTTGAACAACTAGAAAATGACACCATTGCTGAGCTGTGGGAGGAAGCCTTAGTGGAGCACAGATGCGAGTCCGGGTCTCACCAGTTCCGCCCTGGTGGCTCTGCATTCTGTGACATGCTGGCCTTCAGGGCAAGCAGGCAACGGGGTTAAAGATACAAATCTGGCTAGAGGAAGACTCTAGACTCAAATTCATGACTGATACCACAGTGTGGGCACCACCTTATCTTGCTTTCCAGCTCTCTGAAAGATCGTGTGGCAGGTTTGATTTCTACAGCCAGGAGAGGGTTCTTGATTCTCCAGCAAGCTTCCCTAGGCTTCCCTCTGCCCTCCTGTTTTCCATCCTTGGCCCCTCCTAGGCAGCCACTTCCTCTCTTATGGGGCCACCAGTGTGGGGGTGGAAGGACACGTAGTAGTGTCCCAGCGAGGCATTATGCAATCACGTAATATATTCCAGTCCTCCAGACATTTGACAAACTGAAATATGTGTTTAGATTTCTAGACTCTGAGACATTTCAGACCAAAGAGGACCTGGCTGTGTCCTCCAGGTGGTTACAAATGGTTTTACTTTTGTCTCTAGTAAGGTTATAGCTGCTGCTGGACTACAGCTGTTTACAAGAGTCTGGCAAGGAGAACATGTGGGAAATGTCAGTGTCATAGGCCTACTTCTCCCTCCCTCAGCAGCACATCCATCAGATTCAAGAAGCATTTACTGAGGAGCTGTAGAGAGTTTAGACCCCAAACCTGCTCCTTGCAAGCCTGGAATGTAGTATTCCAGTGGGTCTGTATGAGATTCTGGGGTTGCTGTAACAAATTACCACAAATGAAATGGCTTCATACAACAGAAACAAGTTTTCTCAGCACTCTGGAAGCCAGATGCCTGAATTCAGGGTGTTGGCAGGGCCACATCCCCTCTACAGGCTGGAGGGGAGACTCCAGTGTGCTTCAAGCTTCTGGTGCGGTCAACCCTCCTGGACTTGCGGCTACACTGCCCAGTCTCCACCTTGGTGGTCACATTGCTTCCTCCTCTTCTGTCCTCTCCTCTGTTATCCTTAAAACAAACAAAAAGCACTTGTCACTGTGCTTCGGACACATCCAGATAATGAGGGACAATCTCCTCACATCCACTCAATTATGTCTGCACAGCCCTTTCTCCATATAAGGGCGCATTCACAGGTTCCAGGGTTTAGGACACGGACATCACCTTAGGAGCACCATTCAGCCTACTGCAGAGTGTCTCAGCAAGGGAGACAGAGGCCACAGCATGGGATGAGCCGCTGTCTACACAGGATTCTGCCATCAGCCCAACCAGCTCTGCCCCTAATCATATTTTTGGGCCAAGGGGAAATGCATCATTTCCACCTCACTGTTGGTGGTATCAAAGGTGCAGTGACGTAAGCTGTGCAAGTGCTGACGTTATCACTCAAGAAGGAGTTCAGAGGCAGACAGCCTAAGATCAGCTTTTCCACTGACATCTGCAGCCCAGAGGCCACCCCTACTGCTCCTCACTGCCCTTCCAGACTTAGCTCAAGGATTGCATCCTGAGCGTGGTTCAACCAGGCTACCAAAGCTTCAGCCATCATGTCTACATCTGGGGCAAGCCGAAGGAAGGAGAGTGGAAAGGGCAGGTGACAGGTGCCTGCGGAACCAGCTCACTTACAAAGTTTCAGAGAAGGCACAGTGCTTATATCTCATGAGCCAGAACACAATAACTAGCTGCAAGGGAAGCTGAAAGAAGTGCGCGCGTGCACGTGTGTGTGTGTGTGTGTGTGTGTGTGTGTGTGTGTGTGTGTGTGAGAGAGAGAGACAGACAGACAGACAGACAGACAGACAGAGAAAGAGAGGCAGGGAGGTCTAGGCACTCTGCTATGTGGAATAAAGCAGAAGGGGAGGGAGATATGAGGTAAGCAACTTGTGTTTTCTACTGTAGCCAGAACACATGCTATCTCAGCCCCCACGCAGCAGAGCCAGCAAACATAATCAACTTCACTACCTTGTAATAAACAGAGCTGACATCTGAGAGGGCAGTGTGTGCAGTCCCTGGGCCTGGTCTATTACAGGCTCAGTGATCTTCATAACAACTCTGAGGTTGGACTTCTTACATCATTTACAGATGAGGAAACTGAGGCTCAGGGAGGTCAACTCATTTGCCAAGGGTCGCAGGACTAGGTGTGGAGAAGGACATTCTTTAGTCACTCTTTCAGTGAATTACCTCAGGGCTGACCAAGCCATACAATTGTTTGCTTCTAGCAAAGCATTGGTGTAAAGGAAATGACTGCAGCACCTGAGGAAAGCTGCAGGACACTAGATGTTTTGCTGAGATACGCTTGAAGGAATGATAACATGATGGCTAACTAAGTCTCATTTCTGTGGTAGCTGAGCTCTATTGTCCTTGGTGAATGTGCTGATACCTCCCATTCGCCTTGCTGCTTCCTTTGTTCTTTCTAAATAAAAGATTACTGAAAATGGTAACGGGGCTTCGTCTAAGGGGCTGCAGGCCCCTCATCCCAGAACTATGCCTCTCTTGTTTTTCTTGATTTTCATGTTTTTCTTTTCATCTGTGGTCACCTCATTCTCAGGACCTGTCACCCCAGACAGAAATGGAATATAGACCAACAACCAGGAAGTGGTTGAGCATTGGGAATAGTCTCCCTTCTCTCTGCTTAGTCTAAATTTAAGCTGCTTCCCCCAAGCTCCAAGTCAAAAATCGCTTCAGTATGATGCCTTCTTCCTCTGTCCTCAGTGGCCACCCTGTCTCTCACTTGCTCCCGCCTTCTCCCCACCTTGTCAAACCTTGGCATTCCTCTTCAGTTCTCGTATACTTAGCAATGAGTTGCCCCGTGCTTTCATCCTCTTGGCTCACCAAGAGGATGGAACAAGGCTGTGCATTGTTTAAGCAGTGCTTGTTTTGAAAACCCAATAATGGGTTTCACACTTCTATCTGTCCCCTGAGTCCCCCAACACCACCTTCACCTCCACACCTCCCTCCCTTGTCCCCTTGTAATGTGTCACAGTGTCTGACAGCACAGGCTCAGCCCTGGACTCACTGAAGTGCTTTTTCTCCTTTAGGAACACATCCATCAGGTTCAAGAATGTGTTGCATGTGCAGACACACACACACACACACACACACACACACACACACACACACACACGTTATAGCCCAGACGTAGCTCAGAAGACACAGCTTCTTGTGAGCCAGACACAACTGGAGTAGGTGTAGCCCATCTTGATGTGGTCACTCCCTTCTCCTATGTCCCCTAAGATACACTCTGTGAAGATAGGACTCTGCCAGAGGTGAGAGAAGAGAACAGGACTCACTCAGCCACTGTCCTTCAGCCTTGGTTCACCCCTCTGGCAGGAAGAACTCACGATCTGTGGACTGCCACCTGTGGGACAGTTTGCAGACACCAGACTCGCAGACCAGTCTGCCATGTCCTTGTCAGGCAGGAGGAAGACAAGCACCCAGGGCACCTGGACAGCATTCCTGCCTGCAGCTCCCCCGCCTGCTCTAAAGCCCTTCATCCTGAGCTTGCCCAGGTGACCAACGTGTCTCTCACTATCTCCTATGCAGAGGGCTCCTCAGGGTAGAATCCGGTGTCCCTTGGCAGCGTAACCTGTGTTTCCCTCGTTCTGACACTGCTCAGAAAAGCGGGAGCTCATGGCTATGGCAGGCGCGCTATCTCTCCTAACTTTGTCTTCTGCCCTGGGCTTCTGAATTAGCTTCAGAAGTCAGCACTGGGAGGAACGGGCTCTTTGCTGTATGCACTGTGTTGATCCGCTGGGTACCCGCCTCCTCCATGTCAGCTCGGCAGTGAGTGGCTCTGTCTATTAGATTTAGGGAAAGCCCCGGTCCCACCCTCTTCAGTGCTAGCAGGATCAGACAGAGAGTGGGTGTTGTACGGAACCATGCCGTATGATATTGCCTTAGTGTTTTGAACACTTCTGCTTCTTTGTTACAAGCTACGGCTGAATAAAGGTCTACCCCGGAGCACATGGAGCTACATGAGTGAGACAGGTACCTACATCTCACAAGTGAGATATGCTCAGTAAGAGAACAGTACAATGATACTTAGTAGAATAATGGTAACAGTATATTTTAAAAAGAGTTGGCACGATAGGGCCATTTTTAGCAAAGTGTTACTCAAACACAACCATGGAGATACTACAATAGTCAACCCGAAAACCAGGAAGGTGATTACAGCGGACAGTCATTATACACAGCCCAGATACACTGGACAAAGAGATGACCCACACCCCAGGTGGGTGTCATGAACCAGTGCAAAATTTAAATATACTGCTTGACATGGTGTACAACTTAAAACTTATAATGTGTTCATTTCTGAAATTTCCCACATAATATTTTCAAGTCTATGATTGTCCATCAGTGACTAAAACCATAGAAGAAGAAACGGCAGAGAGAGGGTTACTACTGTTATTCTCTTCCTCAGCATCGAGTCTTTGAGATTCATTGTGTTATTCATAAAACATCAGTATTTAATTTTTCTGTGCTGTGTAGCATTCCATCCTATGAACTAAGAGTCCACAACCCAATGAATCATCTCCCAGTGCATAGATATTTGAGTTGTTTCCAGTCTAGGGCTATCAAAAACAATAAATAAAACTACCGCAAAAGTTCTTGTCCAAGTCTTTGTGTTCTTCATGTCTATCAATCCTCCACTCTAGTTTCCAGTCTCTCCCTCAGAGAGGACTGTGTTAATCCTCTCGGATGTGTTCCCACACCAAACCCATGGAGGTCCTAAGAAGACATTTTACTCAGTGGTCATCTCCTCATTTCACCTGTGTAATGAAATTGCCACCTCTGAAAAGTATAACCCTAATGAACAAGATGTGGAAGTATGTTTTTCTCTGATGGTTGTAATTGTCACAGAGACTAGGGTGGCATCTGAGTCCCAGAGTGTGTGTGGGGCTGACTGGTCTCGAACATGCAGGTGGCTTCAAAGGCCCAGGAAGTCCTGACTCAGCCTTCTTGAGGGTGCCAGTCCTTAGAAGAGAGTAGAGAGGGAGGTGCTCCATAGGCATCTCCTGCACCGCTGGGAGATGATCTTGGGTCGTCTGGGAGGGTCCTGGCCCAAGGACAGCAGCTAACTGCCCTGCGGAGTGCTCTGGCAGTGCCTCATGGTCCATTTTCTATTCCAGTATCTTCACTTCTTGCTGGCAGCTGGTTTTTCTTCTTGATTTCTGTCTGTGAGCATCAGGATATGATCAAAAGGAACCAGTTTTATCCTCCAACTTTCCTCTTGCTCTTGAAATGTGACCAATCTAACCAGTGATTTACTGCCAGTTAGGTGAGTATGACTTCATTTTGGGCGCCAAACACTAAGTTTTGTCCCTGTGGAATGACTCTGCCATGCTCTCCTCTCCAGCCGGGGACTCCTGCCCACCGGAGGAACACAGCCTCCTCTGTTAGACCCCACCACCCTCTCCCAGGGGTGCCCCAAGAACAAGCCAGCAAAGAGCTCCATCCCTCCCAAGGCCTGACCGAAAGCGTAGTCCTTTCAGTTCGTCCCAAAGAAGCATGTCAGAAGAAATGCAGGTTCCATGACTTCTTAGTTTAATGTTTCATTCCAGAAATATTATTTATCTAACAGTCTGAATATAAATCTTGGTTTTTAGCCTCCAGGGGAAAAGACAAGTATAGTTGGGCTTTTCCTTTCATTTAATATGTCAGCTAATATTTTATAGCAGTTTTAAGTTTACAGCAAAGCTGAGCATTAAATAGAGTTCCTGTACATTCCCTGTGTCCGAGCTCCCCACAGCCTTTCCCCACAGCTACATCCTGCCCCAGAACAGTGTACTCATGACAGTGCTGATTGTAACTTTGACCAGTCATTATCAGTCAGTGATAATCACGATCTATAACTTGCACCAGAGTTTATTCATGGTTGTGACAAACACTGTTGTGGTTTGTGTCTAGAGATCCTCCCAAAGTCTCATAGGTGGGGTTTTGGGAAGTGGCTGGATCGAGGGTGTGTGAAGATGGAATAAGGGTGTGTGATAAGTAAATTAGCCCAGGGAGGTGCAGGAGAGCCAGGAGCAGGAGACCAATCCAATCCCAGAGTCACCATCTGGAAGACCATGCAGGGTGCACACAATGATTCATCTAGCATAGTTCTGACTGTGGATAATGGGAAGGTCCACCCCGGGCATGGGTGGCGCCACCCAATAGGTTTGTAGCCTGGAGGGGATAGAAGTCCAGGTGGCTCGCTGCTTGCTGCGTCCTGCGTGTCCTGCTACAGACTGTTTCTCCTCTGCTCTGCCCCTCTATCACGCTGCCCTGACTTGGAGCCAGCTGACTATGGACTGAAACTTGTACAAGCTGTGAACCCAAAATAAACCTTTCCTCCTTTAACATATGGGTGTCAGGTATTTTGTCTCAGCAATATGAAAAGTAACTAAGATGTATATAATGTGTTTTATCATTTTCCATGTTCCAGCTATTCATTCTTTCCCTTCCCTGAACTTCTGGCAACTACTGATATTTTTATTGTCTCCATAGTTTTACCTTCTCCAGAACATCACATAGTTGGAATATACAGTATGTAGCCTTCTCAAATTTCTTTTACATAGTAATATGCATTTGAGTTTCCCCCACGGTTTCTCCTTTCCTTCTAGTCTTGGGTAACATCACATTGTGTGGATGTACCATGGTTTTTTTTATCCACTAACCCACTGAAAGATTTAGGTGCTTCCAAGTTTGGTAATTATGAACAAAGCTGCTGTATGCACCCGTGTGCAGTTTTTGTTTCGATGTGTCTTCAGCTTCTTTGGGCGAATAAAGATGATTTTTTTTTAAATAAACTTGATAGGCATCATCTCTTGCATCCACCACTGTCAAATCTCAGGACAATTGGGAGGGTTACACGTTCTGTGCAGGATGGTTCTATGTGCTGCAGGGGAGGGTTCAGAGAATAATAAAGCTCTATTCCATGGTATGGAAGAGGCCAACATGTAAACTCACAGGGAAACATGACAGAATGCGATCTATGCTAAGAGAGAAATTCTACAATAGAAAAATGGAAGTTAAAAAGCCATGCATACCTCAAACATGTGCATAATAACAGAGAAGGAAAGAATAAGAAAAAGTGCAATCTACTTTGAAAGTCAGTGCCAGTTACCAAAGATGCCGAGCGGCACTACAAAGCATGTGCAGCTGTCTTCCCAACCTCCCACCTCTTTGAGCTTCCCTCCCTGCCCCAGGAGCCTCCTCAGTCCAGTGGGGACAAGAACACCACCACAGAGAGGAAATGGCTTAACGAATCAAGTCGTATGGACAAGTGAATGATCCTGTGTCTAAGTAAATAACTGTTCTCTAAAGTAGTCTAACTCATGGTCCCCAAAAGGTGTATCCATGTGCCACAATGACAGTGTGACCTTATTTGGGAAAAGAATCCTATGGGTGTTAATCTGCTCATCTCAAGTTAACGCTATTGAGATGAGCAGATTATCCTGAATCATGTGGATGGGTCCTAATGCAATGAGCATCCTTATAAGACACATGGAGGAGGAGACAGGC
Source organism: Dinomys branickii (assembly GCA_004027595.1). Classification (NCBI taxonomy): domain Eukaryota; kingdom Metazoa; phylum Chordata; class Mammalia; order Rodentia; family Dinomyidae; genus Dinomys; species Dinomys branickii. The sequence goes on from PVLD010015871.1 coordinate 39,685, forward strand.
AGAAGCGGTAGAAGCACTATGACTCCAGTGGCCAAGAGCAGAGTGATATAGCCAGGAACCAGGAACCGGGAAAGCCAAGAGCCAGTCAAGAATGAGGAGTGTGTGACAGTGGAGACCAGCTCTTGGGAGCTAAGTATCTTAGTTTGGTTCATTTTGAAGCTTGAAAGAGCACAGTGCTCTTCACTGTGTACCTCACTGTGGCAGAGATGATGCCTCATGCTACTATTCCATTCATTATTCAGCCCCAGCACATACAGATGGGGTCAGATAACTGTCCTGAGCAGCACTCTCTGGTAGACATGCCCTGCATCACTTCCCAATCTGGCTTCCAAACTCTCCTGAAGGGATTTCCTCATGCTCTGTCTCACCCCTCACCACCTGGGAGCTGAAGAGAGAAGAGTCAAAGGTCCCTGAGGACTGGGGAGCGGGAGACTGATCCCAGAATCACTATGTGGAACACCATGCATGGAGCACACAAGTAGAAGTGAGAACGGACTATTTCACAGTGACAGTCGCTAAAGGGGGGTTGTTTGTTACAGTATCATCCTGTTCTGACTAATGCATTCCTCCTGGAACAGCAGCTGAGTGTCAAGGTCTGAGTTGCTCTTAACTCTCTTAAAAGCCAATTACTCCCTTGGTAGAATCACAGCACTCTGTTGTTATTTTAACAAAAGCTTTTAAAATTGTGTTTAAATATGTGTAGATTTGATAGACTAATATCTATTACTATACTGCTTAGAAATAATAGAATTAATAAAATATCTATTCATAGACTGCTTACAAAATAGTTTTTAAAAATTATGTCTACCACTTTCAAAATGATGTTTGCATAATTCCTTTCTCTGTGTAATAGTCATATGTTTATAGCATAATTTTAAAGTATGGACTTCATTCTTGTCTCATTTCAAAAATTACTTTAAGACAGGATAAAGTTTGTGTAATTTTGTATCTCACTTCTGCTCTTCATATAGAGGTATGAGTATTTTTCCACATTGAAACAGATTTCACAGGGGCTGGGGATATAGCTCAGTGGAATAAGCACTTGCCTAGCAAGCGCAGGGTCCTGAGTTCGATCCCCAGTACCACAAAAAAAAAAAAAAAAAAGAAACAGATTTCACAACATCATGTTTAATGCCTATGTAATATGCATTAACGGATTGGCTATAATTGATTCCTTTTAGGGACATTTGACTAGTTTCATATTATACAGAATACTATGATAATGAATGTAATTACAAAAACAGCTTTTTTATGCTTTGGCTCATTTTCCTAAGACACCCTCAGAATGGGATTACTGTTGTGAATATTTTTATGGGCCCAATATTATTTCCAAATTGCTCTCTAGGAAAAGTTATATTAATTTGCAATGTTAACGTCAAGTGCAAGAAATGCTTATATTACTGCCCTCCCCTTGATTATGTGTATTATCCCAGCTCAGACACTGTCCAGGCATATTAACAAGCAAATCACATTAAAATATGCTTGTCTTTATATTTTATCTTTGTTGTTACAGAGTAATTAAGAGAGTAGTTGCTGTTCGTCTTACCTCCTTACAAGGGCACAGAGATAAGGAATGAAACTGTAGCTTACTCATTTTTCTTTCTCCATCACCTTTCATCCCAAGATTGTTACGCAGGAGAGGCTGGGTGCTGGTTTGTGCAAGAGGCATACAGCAATATAAAGGATGCAAAGCTACGTCTCCAGCTGCCTAATACGTGAGCACATTTTAGCTTAATGCTTTGCACCAGCCATAATAAAAACTGTCCTATCTACTCTCACTAACCCAGGAAGGGTGTCAGTCCATTATCATCAGCGACGGGGGCCCATCAGACTCACTGGAGAGGTAAAAACAAGACAGGAATTTCATCTTAGCACTTATCCCCAGACCGATGAAGTCAAAGCTGCCAGTGATTTTTCAAGCTTTCTGATGATTTTAATGTGCAGCCAAGACTCAAAATCACTCCAGAGGCTGGGAGATTTAAAAGGCAGTCAGGTGAGAGCACCTGGAAGGTGTTTCTTCCAGTAGATGGGAAACAGCTGTTGAGTGTTCTGTCTCCCTGTCCTTTTCCTGTGTACAAACAGCACCCATTAATCTAAGCTCCTCTCCAGGGAATCTTGCCACTGATGCAGAAAAGGCCTCAAGCCAATATTTGGCGGAAGGGATAATTTGTTGTAGACACTTAGTAGAAGCCTGGAAAGCTATACAAAATGGAAGCCTGCGGAGGCACAGTTTGTTGTTTCTCACTGTGTCCCCAGAACCTAATACTACATCTGGGGTTACTCTTACAGCACTTAGTCTGTTCAGACAGATCCACTTCTTGACTCTTCTGTGAAGTCTTCCTGCTTTTTCCCAGGAATAAATGAAACCATCATCCTGAAAGTGCTTTTACACTGACCATTCCCAGAGACAGGAGAAAATTTTGTGACCCCCAGTGGCAGTCGCTGGTGAGGACTCTTCTTGCAGCCTGGAGTCTGTGGCTGGCAGCTGAAGCTGGTGCAGCAGCTCTGCTGCTCTGGGAAGCTGATCTCACACCAGCTACTACCAGAGCGGAAATGAGGGCTTTCAGCAGCGCCCCACTTGCTGTAAGATGGCTCAGGACTCAGCCTATTTCAGATGGACCATCTGGTTTAAATTCATGCTCTAAAAAAGGATAACTAGGAACATCAAAGCCATTGGCATCTTTTCTCCCATGCCTAAATAATATAAATACCAAAGCCAACTTCTTTTGTTCTTCTTCTCTAAGAATGTTTGGACCAGGAGCCCTCACAAGTCTAGAAAGAGCAGCGTTTCTGGGACACCTTGAAATGCTGTCTTTATAAGCCAACACTATTCTCTTTGTGTAAACGGTGAGCACTTGTTTAGTTAACATATACTAGAAATTAAACCTCATAGTGTAACCATGATGCATAAATAACAAACACTTGGAATTTTCTGGTATTTGTGTTTGGGATAAGCATTTTACCATCTTGGTTCTCTACTGTGTAGTAAACAGGAAATAATTCCTGTAAAGCTTCAGGAAATAATTCAACCATGTTAAAAAAAAAAAAAAAAACAGTAGAGGAGCATATTGAGCAACTGAAAAGGTTATTTGTTGTTTGACTCTCAAAAAGACATGGTTGCCACTGTTGGTGTCTTCTGTCTTATAAAATCATTTCTTGGAATCAAGACGTCAAGGAGAAACTCAGCTATCTGGAGAGCACCAGGAAAAGGCCAGAGTATATGTTGTTTCAATTCATGACAATAGGAGCGTGTTCCCCATTTGCCCTGTAGCCTTAGCAGAACATTGAAGTTCTCCTCTGGCTTTCTAGGGAACAGTGCCCAGAGGGACCACTCTCCTTTCTGCTTCTCTTTCCAGCACTCCCTACGATCCCTGCAAGGCGGTGGTCGCCCGGGAACACATCTCAGTTCCTGGTGAGACATAACGACATTTATTCCCTAAATGTTCATACTCTGATTCACAGAGTCTAGAGGCAAAGATCTGTTTTTTCCTCCAGCCTGAAAGTACCTTGCAGAACTTTGGGCCCTTAGGAAATCCAATAATTCCTCCACCATAATCCAGTATCAACTGTTGTTTTCCAATATGTCTTAAGTAAGTGTCAGGCTTTTCCAGCTGAACCAAGTGACATTTAAAAGAGGCATTTGTGTAGGAAGCAGTAAATAGCTTTAGGAAAGAGGTAAGGTTATCTTGGATTTAGAGGTCTTGCAAATATTTATGCAAGGTGCTAAAAAGTAGCATCTCTCTTTCTTACAACTATTGGCCAAAGTGGGCTTATGACATTACTTTGTAAGTAAATACTGCTGCAACATTCTAAACAGATTTATTAGACCTGTCACCAGCAGCCAAATATTTATGTAAGCTCCATGGGTTGAAAAGGTACTTTAAGGAGACTGTTTTAACCACAGCTTTGCAAATGTTTAAGGTAACATCCTGTCTCTTTGAAACCATCCCACCTAGTCATATCATCATATTTATGATAAAAAGACAAGCTCAGAATGATGCATTATTTCCTGCCATCTAAAGTTGGACTTCTATCCTTTTACCATAGTTAAATAGAAATAATAAATGATTTCAGAGAAATCCTTCTACATAATATCTAGGAAGAAGTCACTGAAAATGTTAATAGTGGGAGTTGAGATAGGGAGAAAATATAACTTTTGTAGCAGAAATAAATACGAAGGAATCATTTTGACTGATGTGACTAGGTTTTGTTTAGAATATCCATGCACATTTAACGACTGTATTCATTTTTTCATCAATCTCTTTTGCTGTAGAAGTGCTTCAGTAACTACTAGGAAGATGTGTCCCCAACTCTGGACTCATTGTCAGAATAAACAATGTGGTTCTGGGCTTTGCTAGCTCTGAGATCTCCCATTTGGTAGGGGTCCTCTTGTGCCCAGCATCAGACTACAGCATATCAGTCAGGACTCTCACAGTTGCAAGTGAAAGAAATCAAATTTAAACTAGCTTAAACCACAAAAGCCAGCATGAGCCAGGTAATACATCTTCAGGCGCTGTTGCATTCAGGTGCTCCGCAATGCTGCAAAAATCCTTTCCTTTACTTTCTTAGCCTACTCTCAGGAAGCTTTAGCTATTGTGTTGCAGTGGACAGGATGTGCAGCTGTGGGTGCTCTTTCCCACTGTGGACCTGGAGTGAACATCCTTGGAGCAGAGCTCCCTCAGCAAGTCCAGCTGGTGACAGCACGAAGCAAAGCCTTCTCCACAAATCAAACCCAGTTCAATCCACCCAAAGTCACCCAGATTCATGAGAAAAAATAAGAATTTTTCATTCACTGAATTTGAGAGTATTTGCTGCCTGGCACTGTAACATCCGCAAACTAATACAGTAGGCGCTGGAAGTATCTGGGGAATTGGTTTGCTTGGAGTTTATACCCTATATAGTGAAGAAAGGAAGCAATTTGGATAGTGAGCAGTTGCAACTCAGCAGGAAGGGTCTCTCTGGGTGCGAGGTAGCGCCAGCACTGTGGAGTCCAGAGGAGAGGAGCATGAGACCTGGGTTCACTGTCAGCACCATCACCATCAAGCACAGCGACTGTGTACAGCTACCAAGGGCTGGGCAGGGACTGGAAGAGGTGCGAAGCAGAGCCAAGATGCTGGAAAAGCTTGCCACCATGCTAGATCTCATTAGAAATATGTCAGAGTGCATTAACTCGGACTGGCCAGTTTTCTCTGGACTTGCTAGTTGAGAAATGAGAACTTTATGGGGGAGGGGGGATTTCTCCCTGATCCTACCTCCCATCCTGACCTTTATATCCAGCACGACTTCATCACAGAGGCTCCCCAAGGGTCAGGAGGCAGTGCGCTGCCCTGCACTTACTGAACTTCAGCAATCTTTCCTTCGTGGTGCTTCCTGAAGGTTTAGGGAAAGTAGATCTTAAAACTCACTGGATCTATTGGGTATAATCAAAATCCACCTCCTCCTTGACACTGCTGTTCTTACCTTCTGGCCGAGGCTGCTTTTCAAGACCAGTAACAATGGGTAGGGCTGAGTGCAAGGGTCATCCAAAACCAATTCAGAATTGCAAGGTGACAACCACAAAACATCAAGCCCAGTGTGGGCCCTGCTGCACATGCAGCCCACTGTGACTGCACCAACGTCATGCCCAGGAAGCTGACCCGGCTTCCACCACAGCAGCGCTTAGATCACCAGTTCCTTCACATGTGCTAGGGACTCGCCAGCAAGGAGTACTGCGTAGATTCTGCCCATGTACTGTGGGGTAAAACCCAGTACATGACCTCGAGGTTGTCCACTCAACAGACATGGTACAAGCTCTTCTAGACTTCCTCAGGCGGAGTGACGGACCCAGTAGAGCACCAACCCCAGCAAGAAGTAGCTGCCACCTGCTGCCCATCCTGTTCCGGGGGGCAGACGATGACAACAGGCCCAGCAGTGACTGGAAACCATTGTGCAACCCGGGCAGCCACCAGCGGGGCTTTCCTCCCTCAGAAAGTATTTCTGGGAGACCCCAAAGTCTTGTGAATGCAGTCCAGACTTGGCTGTGGATTTGAGTGATCACAGATGTACTGTAAGGACTGAACAAGAGGCTGGCAATGGGCTTTTCTCCTACCACAAGGGGTTCTGCCCAGGGCTCAGGACAGCACAAAAATGCTTTCACAGACTCCACCAAGATGAGAAAACACCCTGAAGTTTCAGATGTTCCAGGGGCTCCCAGCCATACTACCAGTGCCCATCACTGCTGACATTTGGCAAACAGGGCTTCCTTTGAAGTCCTGGCAGGGCTAGTGCCGACTCTTCTGTGGGGAAACATGGGGCTATTGAGGGAGGAAGAGCTGAGCAAGAACCCCATCCTGCCTTCCCCAAAGCTGAGAAGCTGGCTCTTCTTCTGTAGTGTTAGAGCCTCTGTTACCGATGCAAAGCAATAAATACTGATCTACTCTGTCATCTTGGAAAAATTCAGTGCAGTGCTATAGGCCAAGGGGAAAGTGCCCAATCTGTGCACTCCTGGTCTGGCTTGCAGGAAATAAGTGGGGCCTGATGTGGTTAAGAGTGGGCATATTCCACATCCATGGTCCCAAAAGTGTGGTCCCCAGATGAGCAGCACCAGCAAGATGCAACCTATTAGCAGTGCAGATTCCAGAACTTCTCCCACCCAGCCGAGGCACTGAATCCACCAACCTACCTTTCCCATCCCCACTCTCCCTACCCTGCCCTGCACCTGGGAGCCACCGTCCTTCTCTCAGTTGTTCGACTTATTCCACATAACAGTGTCCTTCAGGCTCATCCATCTTGTTACAGATGACACGATGTCACTTTAGGGTGGTTATAGTTAACAACAAAATTTTAAAGCAGCATAATTACACAGTGGTAGACAATTAGATCAAAGGAACATCAGCACAAACACAGACACATGCACTTGTCTGAGGTACACAATGCTAGACATTGACTTTGAAATCTGTGTGATACAAGAAATGTTCGATAAGTGCCATCAGAAATATTTATTTTAGGTGAAAAAAGATTTCTATGTATCATTTGTAAACATTATAAAATATTTAAGAGTTTAAAAATATTCAAGCTAAAAATCCGGGGAACATGGCGACCAGGTGAGCAGCAAGGGAGTGAACCTCCTTAATAAACACCACCAGCTCGAGACAGACTTGGCGAGCGTGAATGCCGGGACCTCGGCTGGGAAGTTTAAACTGGGCGTATTTCTCTGAGATGCCGGGGGAGATGTGGTAGGGCGGACCAGGCTGCCGGGGCGAGACGTGGGAAAGTCCCAGACGCTGGGAGCCAGGGACGATCCCCGCGGGGAAGAAGCT
>PVLD010015872.1:0-46971 GCA_004027595.1 Dinomys branickii
TTTAAAATAAAATTAAAAAAAAAAAAAAAGCTACTCAGTCTCGGGTATCTTGTTACAGCAGCACAAATAGATGAAAAGATGAGGAAACTGAAGCTAAGGACAGGAGGTGTCAAGGCCAGGGATATAACTCCCAAGCAACCAAATTAGAATTTAGTAGCGCTTTTAATAGTTGAGCCCAATGGCCCCCACTCACACCTCCGTTTCAAGGCTGAGAAGTGAGAGCCCCGAGCCCATTGTATGCAGGGCTTATAAAGACAGAAACCACAATGAACACACAGGTATAGCAGGGACGTTATGCTTGGGTAACTGTCCTGTTTCTGGCAGGGATGGACAATGTTCTTTGAATTCTTTCCAAGAAAGAACAAGGAACCTTTGAACAATAATTATGTTATCATACATGATTTTAGCTGTTTGAGGTGAATCAGGGGTCAAGCATGGGGTCAGTCTAGCAAGCAGCTGGGTACTTAGGCCATTACAGAAACAATCCTCCTACCTCTGCCTCCCAAGTGCTGGGATTACAGGCATGTGCCACCACACCCAGCAGCCAGTGCTGCTTGTGACTTCCTAAGCTGATCTCAAACCCACTAGTGGGTCAAGCCATACAGTCTGGAAACCACAGAAGTAAGGACAGGTGAGTAACATACACACACAAGACTGCCCCTTGCAGCACTGACCAAGGTGCTAGAGTTGCTACGACTGAGCAAGGCTGAGATTGAGAATCAAGCAACAGTCCACTGTGTTCCCAATGCACCAAGCCTGGTGCAGGCTCAGGGGCCCAGGCATAGCAGGGCACCAACAAACCACACCTCCAGCAGCCCAGATGCAGCAGTGGTAGATGCTCCAGCTCTGGGAAATTTCTTCCACCCCTCTGCCTTTCTGAGCTTAGCTCCAGCCCTGAGCCAGGGTAAAAGAGAAGAGAATGCCCCCCAAACACATTCTCCCCTGAAGATCAAGAGCCTGCCTGGCTTCCTTTCTCTCCAGCTTCCTCTCCTGCCAGGCGTGGGAGGGGGTGGAGCAGGGCCTCACCAAGGCTTGACCCTGGCCCTCAGGTTGTCCACAGAAGACTCTGGAAAGGAACCTCTGACCTCAGAAGGGATCCCTCCCTAGCCATTCAATAAATCCTGAAGGGCCCAGGGTTCCCAAGTACTTCATGGGCTGAGAGGGGAACAGGGAGAGAATAAAGTGACTTGAGAGCAGACAGTCTGGGTTCCAGAATTGTCACCACGCTGCTGTGCAACCTCAGAAACATCCCTGGACTTCTCTGTTTTCTCATCTGAAAAATCTCAGGCCTAGATGGTCTTCAGTGATACATTTTAAAGATAACTCCTCAAAACACAGCTGTGACACCAGCCCAGGCAGACATAACTTTGGGTTAAGTCACCTGGAGATGCCAGTACACTCTACCTCAGGGAACCGGTGAGCATCCCGCTCATGAATGGGGTAATGTCTTTCTGCAGACTGGGTCAGTTGTTTCCCAATCAGGTTAGCCTCTCTAGAAGTAAGCTAGAGCTTGGGGGCCTGGGCTGGTTACCACGGACGTGAGTTGTTATAGCACAGGTCGGCCTCCCTGTCTCTCTCGTACACACACATCCCCTGTCTGATAGGACAGAGCAGAAGGCCCTCCCCACAGGCCAACCTGCTGCTGCTGCACCTCTTTTCTTTACAAATGACGCAGCTTCAGGCCTTTAGTTATAGCAACAGCAAATGGACTAGGACATCATATCTGTAAGAGAAAAGCCTAAGACAATGATGGCAAAACTTCTAGAGACTGAGTGCCCAAACTGCAACCCCAAACCCACTTTTTTATCACACAGTGCCAACACTGCCTGAATATTCAATTCAATCAGCTGCGGAGGGACTTGGCTTGCACGCCAACAGGAAGAGCTCTGTGTGCCCCCTGTGGTACATGTGCCACAGGTTCACCACCGCTGGTCTCAGATGAAGGGACAACTGCTATGCGACTGTTTCAGCATCATACTCTGAAACAGCAGTGCACTGAGGATGTGCACTGTCAGTCCTGGCCAGACCCCCGGAGCAGTGGTCACCTGCAGCTGGTGGGTCACCAGGATGAGAATCTTCCCCCTGAGAGCCTCTTAACGCACTCCTCAAAGACATGCTTTCCCACATGGGCACCCATGGCCATCAAGGTGTTGTCCAGCAGGTAGAGCTGATGGTTGGGACAGACGGCACGGGCCGGGCTGATTCTCTGCCTCTGCCCCCCAAAGAGGTTGAGACTGCATGCCCGATCTGCAGAGGTCAGGGGCCACCACCAGGAGGCAGGTGTGCCAGGTGGACCTCACTCAGTACAGACTAAGGTGAGCATATGACCACACCTGGCACCCCGGCAGTTACAAAATATTTTTCAAACTTTGCTTAGAAGAGATGAAAAAACTGGGCCCGGGATTTAGCTCAGTGGTGCAGCGTCTGCCTGACAAGCATGAAGTCCTGAGTTTATTCCAAGTACGAAGAAAAAGTCCTTCAGATGAAAAACTGATTTTCAGTTAAAACTTGACAACCCTTAGTGGGGTGTCATGCCAATGCCTGTAATTATAGCACTTGGGGAGGCTGGGCTAGGAGGGTTGCAAGTTTGGGCCCAGCCTGGGCCACTTAGCAACCAAGAGAGACTCTACCTCTACATTTGAAAGATAAAAACAAGAAAAGGAAGGGTGCAGCTCAGTGTAAAGGCCTAGGTTCAATTTCCAGTACAGAAAAAATAAAAGAAAGACACTTTGTTAAAGACATTTTTCTAACCCTGTCAACTTCCCAAAAAGCATGTTAAACTGCTAACAATTGAGATAATAAATCACTTGTTCCCAAGAAACAACAACACATCCATTCAGGATTGAAAGCTCTGCTAACCACACCTGTCAGCCTGCAGGCCCATGGGCCTCCAGCGGGTATCATCTGAGAGTGTCTGCACTGTGTGGCCATGCCACAGACAGCAGAAGAGAGGGTTTTCCTGCTGTGTCACGGGAAAGGTACCTTGCGCAGCATCTGTGGTGTTAAGAGTGAGTGAATGTGTGGGTTGCTGGGCGCACTTGGGGGTCCCTGGGAAAGTGAGCACTGCAGGCAGCCCCCAGCTGGCCCATCCCTCAGTCAAGCTCCAAGGACCTGGAAGCAGTCTCAGTCCTTGTGCCCAGGATCTGAGGTCACTATAGAGAAGGGCCACCCCTTGTCAGTGCCCTGCATCCAGCTCACATCATAGACCTTGGCAAGCTGTTTGACCTTGCCAAGACCCAGCTCCTATTAATTTATTCATTCAACGAGTCTTTACTGATGCCTGCTGTGTTCTTAGAACAGTTAACCCCCGCTCTACCCCCACACTATGCAAAGTGCTCTGTATGCACGAATCCACCAAACCTCCAAGGCACCCCACAGGGTCACCAGCATTATGTCTGCCATTTTACAGATGACACCGCACTCTTCCCTTAAATAAGAGAATGGGTTCTCTGCCCTCAAGGCTTTACAATCTGCATTGCCCTTCTAGGGTTACTGTGGCACAGCTGGGGACAGGGAAGCACTGTACTCAAGTAGCAAGTGCTCAGCACACTGAGCTGTTAACAGATTGCACAGCGCAGATCACAAGAGCTTCCACCTTTGGGGGAGGGGTCAGTAGCTATAAATACTGAATTACCAGAAAAAAGTGACAGCCAGAACCAGACCCCTCCGTGGAGCTTTGGCTGACATTCCCACTGGTGAAGGAGACGCTGCTCGGGGGGAGATGGGGCAGCAGACAGAGGTTTCTCCTCTTCAAAGGGTATTACCCCTGCTTCACAAGGAGAAACCGGAGACCAGCTCCCCACCACTGTGGGCTAAGGAGACCTCCATCTCCTGCTCTGAGGATGGGATGAGCCCCCAAGGTCCTGGAGCCGGGGGTGGGGGGGTTGTTCTTGGCCTTGAAGCAGGGGCAGCAGGGAAAGCTTGGCTGCTGCTAGAAGAACTGGAGCTTCTCCTCTATCAGCCAGGGAGGCCCTGGAGCACAGACCACGGATGTCTTAACAGAGCTGGAGATTTGCGCCTCTGCTCATCTCCGTCCTGTCTGCAGAGGGCAGCACTTCCAGGTCACGATTCAGGGAGCCGCCGTGAGCAGGAGGTCCCTGCACTGTGAGGTACGGGTGACCCCACTACAGGCCACCAAGGACCTTCCCAAGTTTCAGAGCCCAAGTCTTAGATTCCATGCTAAGAAATTTGGCCTTGGTCTTGTGTTTAATAGTAAAATACTGGAGGCTTTTTTTTTTTATTTCTTTGATTTAACTTCAAACAAGCACTCAGCAAATATCCGAACAGAACAGAAAGACATAGTAAAAAGCAAGTCTCCCTCCCATCCCTGACTTCCGGTTGCCTTTCTCAGAAGCAACCATGATTATAGTGTGTCATATATTTACTCAGAAATACTGTGTATTTGTGTATGAATATATTTGAAATAATATTTACATGTGTATTTGTGTGGCATACGTCAGTCTGTGTGTTCTGCCCATGTTGTAGTACTCAGCTATGGACTGCACCACGAGTCTCAGCATTGCAGTGATGGGCACTTGGGTTGTTTCCAGGGTTTTGCTCCTAGGGATGTTGCGGCATGCACAGTCTTGTGTGTGGATCATTGTTTGCATGTGAAAATATCTACATATTAAATACCCAGCAGTAAATCTGCGGCGTCACAAGGCTTGGTACATTTTTACTTTGGGCAGGTATTTCTAAACTGGTCTAGGAAGGACATCCATGCTAAAGCAGAGCAATGGCAGAATGAGAGAGAGCTATGTTCCAGGGTGAGTTCCCCGGGCACGGCAGACAGGGCGAACAGAGCAGGGAGCGGGTCAGGGACACCAGGGCAGGGGTAGTGAGAGCCGTTCAAACAAGAGACCACAGTCTGGTGCTGGCAGGGGAGATGGGAAGAGAGAAATATAAGAGATAGGCATTTTGAGGAGGCAGACTCATCCTGGCTGCTGGCTCATCAGAGGTGGAAGGGGTCAGAAAAGGAGGCATCAGGCTTGCTGGGGTACAAAGTCCGGGTGATGGCATTAAACAGAATTTGGCAACTTGGGAGGGGAACTGGGGGCCGGGCAAGCAGGATGCTCATGAGTCAGCACTGGAGAGGTCACTGAGGTGCCCACAGGACAACCAGATGGTGACCGCCAGGTCAGATCCCCTCACAGCTCTGTCCCATGGTACTGTGTCCAGAGGAAGGTGTCAGAGTGGGCAAGAAGCACAGTTGCAGCCCTCAGGACATTTTCCTGGATCCTCCCAATGCCTGTCCCCGAGGTCAACCCCAGATATGGGGTGGGGGAAGACAGAGAGGCAAGCCGGGGCCACTGACAGAAACTGGAGGTCCTCAGACCCAGACCCCAAACTTGTTTCTCTCCATTGCATAACCTCATCACCCCTATTTTTTTTTCCTTTTGACATCGGGGCCAGGATTTAATGCAAATGAAGGTCTATTGTGAGGTTGCAGGCAGGAGAGAGTGTGTTGTCTGTACAGAGGCAGAATAGCCTCACAGTTAAATGCTACATTTCAAAAGCTGGCTCTGTCGTATCCTACCATCGATGTGATTTGGGGCCTCAGCTGACTCATTTAGGAAATGAGTGTGATTATATTTCTTCCACTGTGAGGGGGATCTAATGGTGCCTGTAATGAACTCACACATCCTAGACGCTATCTAATTAACATTAGCAGGGGAGGTCTGCCCCCAACCAGCCACAAGACCACCACACTCCCTGCCCCTGCAGAAGCTCACCGCACCTTGTTGTACTGGACCCCTAGGAGGATGTTCTCCCTAATGCTGCCTCTGGTGACCTAGGCCTGCTGGGGGATGGTGACATAGGCCAGGCTTCCATACACCCCACCAAGCTCTCAAGCAGGTGCATCTGCAGCAGACAGGGTCCAGCCCCAGCACCAGGGCAGCCAGGGGCCAGGCCCTATTGCCTCCACTGCACAGTACCCTCTGGGGCCCTGGGGACTCAAAAGAAACTGTTGTTGTGATCATGCCAAGGCCAGCAGTGAGTACAAGAGAACAGGAGAACATGTCCAGGCCATTGAGGCTATGCCAGGACAATTGTGCTTTGACTGAACGCAGATCCATGTGGAAGACACTCACACTTTGCTCCTTAGCCCCCCACCCCCCACACACACATACATTTCCTAGCAAGCAAAATCTTCCTGGTCTTCACAGTGCAAACAGAAAGTTCCAGACCAACTCTGATCACACCTGCATGTTATGGGATCATGGTTGTCAGGCCTGACAATGTTATTGTGGCTAGATAGGAAATGTCCTTATTTTGGACATCATGATAAAGTATTTAAAAGATGGTTTAGATGTAAAATGTCTCCCAAAAGTCTAATACTGACTAGGGCTTAGTAGGAAGGGTTGGGTCACAGGGGTGTGGCTTGGCAGGGTCCGCTCTTTGCTCTGGTTCTCCCCCTCTCTCTGCTTCCTGGCCACCGCAATGTGAGCAGTTTCCTCTGCCATGCCACTCTGCTTTGGAGCTACCTAGCCATGGACTGAACCTCCTGAAACTGCGGGCCAAAATAAATCTCTCTTTCCTAAACTGTAGATGTCGGGTATTTTATACCAAATGTGAAAGCGACTAAGACAGTGGAGAAAAATGTCTTAATCTCAGTAATTTAAAATGGTTCTACAACTACCAGTGCTAATATCAAGTTGAATGTGGGTAGTGGGTGTGTGGGTCCCTCCTGTGTTCTTTGTGCTTTTCTGTGTGATGTTTAAAAACCAAGGGAAGGTCAGACCTCCATCCCTACCTCCCCGCTTAAGGCCTCGCCAGCCTTACTCCCTTCTCTTTTGGTCTTGTGCTTTCTTTTATTTAACGTGGAACCAGCCTTTAATCACTATGCACATAACTTTAAAATGACATCTCCACTCTGCTTTCTTAGAAGGAAAGTGACTGCTTCACTTACAGGACCATTGGCAACCCAGTGGCCATGGAGAGACATGGCCTGGAATGGAGGTTTGGAGAGGCAGGAGCGACAGGGTAGAGCTCCAGCCTCAGGTGAACCGGGCTCCCACCAGGGCTCAGCTCCCCTGCTGCATGACCTGGGCCATGACCTCTCTGGACCTGGTCTGTAAATGGACCATAAGGAGACTCCTTCCTCATGGGGTGCTCAGGGTTGAAGGAGAAATATGCACAGCCCCTTGGACTGGGCTGGGTGGGTGTGTTCTTAAACTATCTTTACTACTGTGTTATTTTTAATGGAATCCTTCTGTCCCCAGTTGCAAAGACACAGGGAAAATACTGTCTCTTGTGGAGCACAGAGAAACAAGCTGCCAGGCTAAGGCATCCAGCACCCCTGTTGCCCCCTTCCGAGGAGCAGAGTTTGGCTGTAAGGAGACATTTGACAGAAGAGTGGAGGGGATAGCCAGATGAGGAAGGGAGAATTGTTAGTTCTCTGGACAGCATGGGAAGGGGGTGGTGGGTAAAGAAAGGGAAGGAGAGAGAGATGGAGGTGTGAGGCTGGGACTCTTTGGGTGGAGCTGGTGGCTGGAAGAGCCTGCCAGGTGTTCTGAGCATTTAACGTCATCTGCTATGACCTGGGAAAATAAGTTTGGGTGTTTTGGCAAGGCAAAGAAGACCTCTGTTGGCCCACATGGCTGCATGGTCCCCGGTGACCTCGAAACTATCCATGGCAGGGAACTGTGGATTCCCATCTTGAGAGAAGGTACTCAGCTGGTGCAGAGTGCACTGGGTACAAGCCCCTCCCATCCTTCCCACCCTGTCCTCCTCCCTCTGTCTCCTCCCCAGTAGTTCCCAGTGCTGTCCACAAAAGACGTATGTTCCATGCTTCAGCAGAATGAGTTTTCAGCCTCACAGAATGATTACTGAATTAGCAATAAACTGTATCATACCAGAAACCAGGGAGGGTGCATCGCCAGGTGACTTAAGAGGCAGCTCGCCCACCTAAGTGCTGCCTCACTCGGGAGAAAGTGCCAGCGAGGAGAGGCCCCACAGCTCACCTCCAGGCAGCTCAGTGCACAGCAAGCCCATGTGCCCAGCAGGGAGGAGGAGCATGGCACCACACTTCCCAGGGCACTCCCTTGGGATCAAGGGACTTGAATTGGTTTGTGTTCTAGAAAGTCTGTCTACTGCATGGCAGCAGATCTTAGGAGGACAGCAGTGAAGGCAGAGAGGCAGACAAGGAGGTCTGGAGGCAGCAAGACAATGGCCTGGGCTGGGGCAGGGCAAGGGTCACGAGGAGAAAGCACTGGGCATGAGAGAGAAGGCAGAGGGGAACTGGAGGCCTGATGGTCAGGTCGGTGGGAGGAGGGAAAGGGACACTGGACTCCCAAGTCCTGACCACACTGGAAGTGGGAGAGAGCCCACCTCCTGAAGAAGCAGAAAGTGTCCCTGGACTCTTCTGAAATGCTTGTTGGACACTTAAAGGCAGCTGTCTTTGCAGTTGAGTCTGAAGCCAAGAAGAGGCTTCAAGGTTGGAGATAATAGCAAAGGTAGAGTTTAAAGGGTGGACCTTCAGAGACTCCCCCAGGGAGAACGTGTCCATAGGCAGATGGTAGATATTCCAACCTATTCATCAGACGTTAATATCAGTTTCAGGTATTATATCTATGATGAGGTATAGATCAACATCTACATCTATTTTACATCTACTATGATTGATATTAGGATCTACATTAGTAGATGACAGAGAAGACCAGAGGGGAGGAGAGAAGAGAGAGGGATGCTCACCCCTGTAAAGGGGTGTAGAGAAGGAGCCTGAGATGGAGAGTTCAAAGAACGAACCAAGTGACAGCACGTGGGCTAGCGCCTGATGCCCCCAAAGAACGTAGTAGATGGTAGTTGATGGGATAAACCAAGGCACACTTGAGCCCACCAAGGTAGGCAGAGTTTAAGCAATGTGTGAGGGTTTACTGCAGACTGGGCCAACAGGGAAAAGACCATTGGCCACGAGCAAGGGGCAAGAGCATGTTTTATAGGGGGAGTTTACTGAAGGGTATCTCTGAGCAGGGGATTTGGGGCTGGCTGATAGGGCAGTGTTGGGTTCGGGGGGGTTCTGGCAGGCACAGCATATCTCTTGGGGTTTTTCAAAGAACCAGCTCTCTGTAGGTTGAGCTGCATGGGTAAGCTGGTAGCTTCCTATTACTGTTGCGCACCTGCAGGGACGAGTGACAGATCTGCTTGGGGAATTTTTCTCTTCTTGTCAGGCAGCAGGTGGGTCTGGTCCAAAGACCTAGCAGTAGTTTCTTCTCCCTCACCTCTGCTTTCCATGTCTTTGTTTCCTCCAAGGACCAGCACACAGTACTTTCATATTATTCTGAGTCTTAATGTTCTCCTCCAAATTTAAGTGACTGATTAATTCACACTAAAGTATGAAAGACTTCCAGTATTTGCCCTGCATGGAAAATGTGTGTTTTGGATGGGGATACTGGGGGTGGGAAGCATGGAGGATTGAACTCAAGGCCCCTTGCAAGCTAACCACACACTCTACCACTGAGCTGCACCCTGAGCCCGCAAAGCTTGTACTGTAAAGGGAGATCCTAGAGAAGGCAGTTTCAACTCAAGGAAGAAACTGAGGCGTTGACCAATCTGCTAGCCTCCAGCCTGAAAGTCTGGCAGCACTGCCCACACCACGTGCGCAAGGGTTGATCTTGTGCAACTCTGGGCCCAGCCTCTCCCCTTTGTCCTCTGGCACTGGCCACTCCCTCAGAAGTATGTGCAACCCTCTCCAGTTCCAGATCCAGAGCCCCACTCAGAAACCCAGCAAACCCAGGTCTGCTGCCATGACAAGGAGGCCTCCTCCAAAATCAGCACATTGCTGGGGTCCCACAGCAGCTGGACATGGGAAGCAGGGCTCCCCTGGAGGACAACTCTCTGGAAAGGCAAAAAGAAAAGGAGGATTCCATTCTTTAGCCCAGCAGAAATATGTGCCCAGTTCTCTGGCTGCCTGAGATGGCTTAGGGAACTTCTCACAAGCAATAAAGTTCTGAAAGATCCCCACCAGCCAAGAGAAGGTCAGTGTTCACAGATGGCAAATTTAGATGGTGATTTCCAAACCGCAGGGCTCTGAGCTACACCATCAACACATCCTTGGTGCTGTGTCTGGTGATCAAGGACCAACCAGTCCCACGATTCACTAACTCATGGGCTTGATGTGTAGACTTTCTAAAAAAAATCTTATTTTCCAGGTGTGGTTGTGCACACTTGTAATCCCAGCATGTGGGAGGCTGAGCAGGAGGATTGTTGAGTTCGAGACCAGCCTGAGCTACAAAGTGAGCTCAAGGCCAGCCTGAACTTCATAGTGAGACCCTGTCTCAAAAAGACCAAAAGAAAAAAAAAAAACCAATAAAAAATCTTATTTATAACCATAAAACATAAAAAGATCTTCCCATATACTTCCAGTGGGGAATGTGATGTTATACAGTTGGAAATGTGACCATTGTCAGGTTACTTCTCTCCTTGTCTGCAGCTCCCTGCCTATAAATTCAAGGGTTGCGCTACGTGAAACCTAGCATTAAGAAAGGCGGGTGCGAACTACAACCCCATTGGAACTGAGTTATGATCACACACATTTACCCGGAGATTCGCTTATAAAGATCGAGAAGGATACTTATGGGCACTGGGGATCATCCCTACTCTCCTGCACCCCGATCATAGCTTCTTCATGTCTGCCTACCCCACAGGCAAAGACAGGCACAGATGGGAGATCACAGGGGTGACTCAGGGCACCCACGAGGAGGCGGGCATGGCAGGGGTCCTAACAGAGCTGCTGGGAGGTAGAGAAGTTCCTGGGGCTGTTGACAGTAAAGGACAATCTTTCTGATACCAGACAAACCTACTTCATTCAGCCAAGTAACCTTTACATTCACTGTTCCCTCTGTGTAGTCACCACAATCTAGGTCAAAAGTCACCTGGGCCAGGCACGGTGGCACACACCTGTAATCCCAGCTACTTGGGAGACTGCAACAGGCAAATCACAAACTCCAGGTCACCCTGGACAACTTCATGAGACTGTCTCAAAATAAAAAGGGGTGGAGGATGTAGCTCAGTCTTCCCTGGATTCAATCCCAAGTACCACAAAAAAAAAAGTCATCTTGGCAGAGGGCCTTCCCTGAGCAACGTGTTCACAATACATGTTCAGGGACTTCCCACTCTCTTACTGGCTTCACAGCAGCACGTGATCTGAATAGTTCCCTCTGGTCATCAACTTGGCATGTCTTAGTCTCCTTGGCACACAGTAGGTGCTAATGAGTCTAAGTGAATGAATGACACAGTAAAGGACTGTGTGCATGTAAAAGTGGGGTGCCCATGAAATGTCTTTTTAAATACTGGTTTACGTTAGGGTTTTCTAATCCCTGCTGGGGCAAGACCAACTTTGTAAACAAGCTGCCCATTTCTAAGTTGACAAACAGTAAGCAAATGTAGCCCCAATGTGGGGGCACCACTGTGTGTAGCACAGCACAAAGTACACTCCATCTGAACACATTGTGTAGGGGGCTGGGGATATAGCTCAGTGGAATAAGCGCTTGCCTAGCAAGCGCAGGGTCCTGAGTTCGATCCCCAGTACCGCAAAAAAAAAAAAAAGAATGAACACATCATCTAGGCAGACTGTCCTCAGCACCAGCTGCATCTTGCCTCAAAAGAATGTATCGACAGCTGTCACACCTTGTGACTATTCAAGACTACTCAGAAATCTAGTTTTTAAATGAAAGCAATGTATTTTTTTAAGTAAAACTATCAGGGTAACCTTATGTGATCCTGAAGAAGGATGCAGATCACCTGCCTGAGACCTGGTTTGGATAACACAGGGTAAGATCTCCTTAGGGACTGGGACTTTGTGAGATTCACTCTTCTTCCTAGCCTCCACACCAGTGGGCATGGCGGTCACTGTGATTGCTAATGCCTCTCTACCCAGGTGGCCTCTGTCTCCCCAGGCAGAATTCTCTTTCAGGAGGAAGAGCACAGGGCTGAAGGCCACTGTTGTGGTTTTGGCAGACTGTTGCCTGAAATGTCATGCTCTCAGAGGTGGGACTTTTGGATGGTGGATTGTGAGGATGCACAGAGAATGTGCTACGGTGCTCTTTGGGAGGTGGGGTGGGGCACAGGGGAGGTGTTATGGTTTGTGCCTGCATGTCCCCCAAATCCTCATGCAGTCATGGGGTGGGCTTCTATTCTAGACTTTTGATTGATCCACAGTCCATGTTGGGATTATGGGTATGAGCGCTACACCACCCTGGGGTGGGTAGTTTTGCATATGTAAGGGAAAGAAAGAGGCTGCTTGGGCCACTCCTCCCTCTTGCTCTTGTTGCCTTTGCTGTCTTCCACTGCCATGAACAGTTGCCCTCTTCCATGTGCCACCCTACCTTGGAGCCAGTCAAGTATGGACTGAAACCTCCACAGACTGTGAGCTAAATAAACCTTTCCTACCTTAATTCTGGGCATCAGGTATTTTGTCCAGCAAAGAGAGAAAAGTAACCAAGACAAGAGGTGACCCGGAAAGGGGTCCCGGCCAGGCTCCTCCTCGTCTCTCTCTTTCTGGTCCCTGTGACGTGAGCAACTCTCCTCCACCCAGGCCCTTCCACTATGTGGTTTCTGCCTGGGAGCCAACGGACCATGCAAGACACCATGTAGGAACTGAGACTCCTGAAACCATGAGCCAACTTAAACTTCTCCTGCAGGAATATCAGGAGGTAGCAAGCTGTACCAATAAGCACAGTGGGTCCAAGGATGAGAAGGCAGCCAGCCAGCAATGAGCCCATTAGCAGCTATATGGGGACATGAGTACTCCCTCAAACAGAGAGCCCATGTCATTGGTGAAGAAGCCAACGGCCTATTAGAGAAGACAGCAATGGGTACAGGCATCACCTCTCCAGAGACCCAGAATGAGTAGCTGGGGGTCTTGTTACGCCCTTTCCTGGCAGGAAGGTTAGAAGGTAGAGAGCCTGTTATATTTGGACCTGAAATGTCCCCAGGGGCAATATGTTGGAGGTGTGATCCCTCCGCAGTGGTGTTCAGAGGTGAGGTGAGCTTTGGAAGATGATTGGATCACCAGCACTCTGACTGCATCCATGAATTAATCCACTGATGGGGCTGAAATTTGGAGGCATCCTTGGAAAGTAATGGAAACTTCAGGGAGTGGGGCCTCATTACAGGAGGCAGGGCGCTTGGGGCATGTTCTTGAAGGGTTATCATATTCCTGGCCTCTCCCTCACTCCCTCTCTACTTCCTCGCTGTCATGAAGTGAGAAGGCTCCTCTGTCAGTGTCCCCGCTGCCATGATGTTCTGCCTGGCCTTGGGCCCAAAGCCATGGCACCATGGACTGAACTCTCTGAAATCATTAGCCAAGTATATCCTTCCTCCTTTAGGTTATTTTTCTCACTATTTTGTCACAGTGATGAAAAATGACACAGACAAACTACTCTGCCTTTCTGTGCCAATGCACTCATCCGTAATGTGGGATAATTCCACATACTTCATCACGTTCATCTGAGAACTGAGTGGGAGGAGGGCACAAAATGATTTATTTTAGCACACTGAAAGTGTGTATTAGGATTAGGCATCATAGAAAAGGCATAAGGAAGGCCTACGTGTGCTAACCTGGAAAGCTAAAACATAATCAGGCAGAGGCAAAAAGCTACAAACCACGGAAGCTACTTTAGTACCACTGATGTAAAAACATCCCAAAAACCTATATTGTGCATTTTCTAGCAGTAAAACCAAATTGCAAGACACTATGTAAAGTGTAGTACCATTTTTGTAAAAACACATACCCAATGCATTATCTTTTCTATAGATAACTTAAAATGTATCTAAATGTACTTACAGGAAATTCCTAATGCTTGTAAGCATGTGGATTTACAGAAAGTTTCTCAATGGCAGTGGTTAATTTAGCAGATATTTTACGGATATCTGTCCTGTCTGATTCAGGTGGGAGGTCTTTTGCAGGATAAAGTGGTGAGTCAGAACTGGTTCGCATCTTTGAAGGGAGCTCTTATTAGTGGGGCAGGCAGATTTGTACAACACAGGTTCTAGAAGAACATGGACCAAACTGATGACTGTTCTAACTCTGGGCATAGGGGAAGTGATCCAGCCTAGATCATCCTCCCTTGTTTCCATGGAGAATACATTTAGGTGGGTTTCCTAAATTAATTTTAAATTAAAGTACTTGGAAGCAACTCTAGAAATCCTCATCTGAGCACTGAGTTCCATCTCCACTTGCAGATGGCTAGTTTTGCTGTAGGTTTCTGTGCAGGGTGGGGAAGTTGGGGTTTGCATATAGTATGCAGAAAGGGCCACACCAGGCCTCAGCCCAGGTTCCCCAAGTGAGGCAAGAAGTCACAGTGGTTGGAGGCCAGAGCAGGGGTACTGTGTCATCTCCAGGCTTGCTGCATCCCAGTCCTGTGACGCTGGAGAAGTCACTCACTGTCCTATCCCCCACCGCCTCCTCTGTGACAAGGGGAGCCATGGTAGACTCTACCACATAAGAGGGTGTCAGAGGACTAACTGAGCTAACATAAGCAGCACTTGGGAAAACACCGAGTTTGGAGAAATTTAGCAGTTTTGTAACGACTTTCCCAAGATAAACAGGGAGCCTTTCACTGTGGCCAAGCAAAAAGGGAAGTGCAGGCCCCAAGCTCCAGGTCTAAGGGAAACTGGTGATTGTACAGTTGAATGCATGAATCACTATCCCCCTTTCTATGTGCTTCACACGCACTAGCTCATCTAACCCTGAGGCAATGGTCCTGTCAGGTTGGCTCCCTCGTTTCCATGGAGAATGCACTTAGGTGGGTTTCTTAAATTAGTTTTAAATTAAAGTGCTTGGAAGCAACTCTAGTATCAGGAAGGCTGGTCAAATCAGCTAGCATCACAGAACTAATGTAACAGTGAAGAATAACAACAGTGTTGACAGTTACAGGAAATTCCTAATGCTTGTAAGCATGAGGAGTTACAGAAAGCTTCTCAATGGCAGTGGTTAGTTTAGCAGATGTTTCATGGATATCTGTCCTGTCTGATTCAGGTGGGAGGTCTTTTGCAGGATAAAGTGGTGAGTCAGAGATGGTTCGCATCTTTGAAGAGAGCTCCTATGAGTGGGGCAGGCAGATTTGTAGAACAAGAACTGTGACAATCAGTGAGGAAAGGGACTGAGGTGGGACTTGAAGATACCATCGATAAGGATGGGACATCCGAGCTGGGCCTTGAATAACGAAGGGGATGGTAAAAGAGCATGGGGAGGGATGAGCAAATTCACCAGGAGAGTGGCTATGTGCATTGTATTTGGAGCCCAGAGGTCAGCCCAGCCTGAATGGAAGGGAAGATGCCAACCCAGGACCAGAGAAGAGGACATGGGAAGAGAGGAGGCTGATGCCAGACCACAAAGGAGATGGGAGACCAAAGCAGCGCTACCTTTTCCAAAAATTAAAATGTCTATTTCAACATAAAAATAATCCATGCTCCTCAGTGTGCTTGATGAGAAAAAGAAAAACAGGGCAACTAAAGGAAAAGATACAGAATTTCCAATGGCCCTCGTGACAATGGGACCTAAGCCAGAGAACCTTCCAGTGTCTGTCTGTGTTAAATTGAAAGAGGAGTAAAAGCAAAGGCCGAAAGATCAATGACAGCAACCAGGCAGGTGGAAGGATTCTTCTTTTGCACATAAGAAAATTAAAACTCAGAGAGTTTAATCACCTTCCCTGTGATCACCTTCCCAAGATGAATTATCTAAGCTCCAAGCTCTTCCCTCACCCCCAGCTTGCTCAGGGGATGCACTTCCCCATGGGCTTCTACTTAGGAGTGTCTCCTTGGTCCACAGTTGTCTCCCCAGGGCCCAGAACAGGATCTGGCCCCAGCAGGTGACTGTTGAATGAGTAGAAGTCTCCCTTCCAGGACTCTGAACGCAAGCGCAGCTCCTGAGTGAGGGCTGGCTGCCTGCAGGGGCAGTTGTAGATGCTATAAATGCTAGGAGTTATCTTCTCTCTCTCTCTTCCTCCCCTCTCTCCGAACCCCCAGTGCAGTGATGTCAGCAGTACAGACCTCGGGCCTGGGATATGCCACTCCCGCCCCTCACCCCTCCTGAGGTGATGTGTGTCAGACATTTAAACTGCAGGAGTCTCTCAAAGGCAGAGGAGGACACGACTGTGCGGAACCTGAGGGCCAAGTGCTAATCGATGTTCCAGCTGGAGCACAGACTCAGAGACTTCAGATGCTCCATGAGGAAAAGAGCAAAGCAAGGGTCACGTCATGGGCGGTATTCTCTGAGTGCTCTCAAAGCACTCTAGGATCTTTGGCATAATCAGCAGCTACAAGGAAACAGGAATTTGGATCCTTTGGACCTCCCAGTTCTTTCAGGCACATGTTTGATATTTCTTGTCTGAAAGAAGGACTAGGGGGTTCAGGTTCATGTCAGGGATTTGTTAAGGACCAAAACAGACTGAAGTACACTCCTATCCTCAAGAAGCTCAAAGCTCAGCCAGAGGAGATTCGGTTCAGCAGACCCAGTTCTGAATCCCAACCCTGCCACCAGGGGTCATACTGGACCTAATGCTCAGGGGCAAGGGGACCCCCATTAATGTGACCCATACAGCTGCCACACTGGAGCACAGGTAGGGAGGGAAGCACAGGAGGTAGATCAAGAGGAACAAGAGCAACTGCTCAGCACACTAACCACCGCATGTCCGCCATCTGTGGAGTGGCAGGTCGCTGTTCTTCCCAATTTACACCCCCTCTCCCCTGAGGTGG
This sequence comes from Dinomys branickii, assembly GCA_004027595.1. Lineage (NCBI taxonomy): Eukaryota > Metazoa > Chordata > Mammalia > Rodentia > Dinomyidae > Dinomys > Dinomys branickii. The sequence continues at coordinate 16,699 of PVLD010015872.1, forward strand.
TCACAGTGCCTCAGTTTTCTTCTGGGGAGACTCTCACCTACCATTGCCAGTCTGGACTGATCTGTCCATCAAAGTGCTCACCATCCTCTGGCCAACCCATGAGGATGTAACCCCAACTGCCCTGTCAGACTCCTGTCCCCCGAAATCAGGACTTGGGCGGCAAGGCACAGAGTCCATTCATCTCATCCATGACACACACAGAGACATGAGTTTCTGCCGCCTCTGTTCCCAAGGTGCTCAGCCATTTCTCAGCACAGTAACGCCCACCCAGAGTGTTTTACAGACACATTTAATGTTACCCTCTGGGCAGGCACAATGTGCTCTCTATTTTACACCTAAAGTGTTAAGGGGTTCAGAGAGGAGATCAAAGCACAGAATAATCACCTTGCCCAAAGTCACCCAGGAATTACATGGCAAGGCTAAAATCTGAGCTAAACAAAGTGGTGAGAGTGGAAACTGGTAACAACTCCGCTTTCCTCCCTGACAACGGGTTCATTTTCTGAACAGCAGCAGAAAGACAGCATCATCCCCAACTCCAGGGGTGGCCTAAGTCTGTCCCTTGCTGCATCTCTGGCCTCTGAAGCCCAGAGTCCCCAAATCTCACCCGGTCTGCACCCACTAGTCCCAGTACACTTGTAGTATAGAAGCAGTAGCCTATAAACACACCCCAAATCATCCTGGTCCTTTGGAATCATAGTGCCACTCGAAGCAAGGAAGCCTTTCCACACCCACGCCTTGAGACTTCTTCATCCCAAAGATGGCAGAGGTGGAAAAGAGGAAACATGAGCTGGGAGGGGGCTCTGCATGGGTCATCAATGGCCCTGGGTCTCACTAACCAAAGCTTTATGGCAGGAATTTCCAAACGCAACAAAAGCACAGAAGAACACAGTGCTGGCTTCCCGGCGGTCATCGTCCTCCGTCAAGAACTAGCAACATTTTGCCCTTTTTGTTTTCATCTCTACTCCTCCATGCCCTTTTTTTATGGGGTATTTAAAGCAAACCTCAAACATACCACTCCATGTAGAAATGCTTCTATATGTATTTCTTCCAGATAAGACTTTTAAAAATCATACAACCATAGCAACAATAATTCCTTAATAGAATGTCATGCCCTCTATAAAATCAAAGTTCTCTATTTCAAAAATATTTTTATGATTAGTTTGTCTGAATCAAGATCCAATAAGGTCCACACCTTGAGAGGCCTGGGGTTTTGGGTTTTTTTTTAAATATTATTTCTCAATTGTGTTAACAGATACATTAAAATTATATACATTTACCAGGTGCTATGTGATATTTGAATGCATGTGTATATGGGTAATGTTCAAATCAAGGCACACATATCCATCTCCTCAAACATTTATCATTTACCATTCCTTTGTTACAAGGACACTCAAAGTCCTTCCTCCTAGCTTTTTGAAATATGTACCTACAGGTACCTTCCTAATGAATAGCACATCCCTATTCTTCCTTCTGCCTGACTGTGTTGGTTTGGGGCATACTTTTGCAAGGGAAACAATAATATAATACAGGACACATATTTTACAAGATTATTTTTAATAGTCACCCAAAGAATGATATACAAAAGAGTGCAGGAAATCTGTCCACACACTATAGACCAGGAATACAACCAAGGGCCTGGATCCCATGATAATGTCCTGCATGAGTCCAGCTGAAGGTTTAGAGCTCATAACAATGCTTCTCATGAATGTAACTGGAGGCCCAGAGCCCATAACAATATCTCACACAGGCCTGTTTCATGGACCCGCGCTGTGAAGGCCCAAAGGTAAGTGGTGGAATCTAGGAAGTCTGTGCCAGCGGGATGAAGGATCTGTGCTAGCAGGCTGAGGGATCTGCACTGGAGCCAGGAAGCAATGTTCAAAGCAAGAACCAGAGCTCCCCTGAAAAGTACCACAGCCATCTTCAGCAACAGTGAGGTCCTGAACTCCTCCAATAATCAAGATGACCAAGTTCCCATCAGGGAAGCCAACACAGCAAGCTTCTTCAGGAGACTGAGCTGTGCACCTTCTTTCCCTCTGGAGCCAGGAAGCGATGCTCAGAGTGAGGACCAGAGCTCCCTTAAAGTGAACTGAAGCTATTAACAGTGCCAACAAGGTCCTGAGCTCCTCGCGAGATGAAAACAGCCAAGTTCCTCAGGAAAGCCAGCATGATGAGCTCCTGCAACAGAACCAATAGCTCCTTACAGCTTCCAGCAGCTCCAACAGCCTTTCTCTGCTCCCAGCAGCCTCTCTGCTCCCAGCAGCCTCTCAGCTCCCAATAGCCTCTCTAACCATAGTCTAAAACCTATTGTCAGCCTTCCTTGTCCCTCTGTCCCCAGCCTCTCATAACCACCTTTCTGCCCTCAACTATGAGACCAGCTATTTTGGATTCCTGTGCAATCGGGGTCAGGTAGTGTTGGCCTTTCCATGCCTGGCAGAGTTCACATAACTGACCTCCAGTTCCTTCCATGTTGCTTTGAATGACATCACCTCTATGACTCAGGAGCATCTTTTCACTTCTTTCAACTCTCAGCTTCCTCATGGGGAAAGTAATGTCTGCCCTGTTTACTTCATAACTCTGTTGTGATGGTCGGAGGACAGGGTGCCTGGGAAATGCTCTGGAATTCATTGTAAAGGTTGATGATGGTGGTGGAGATGATGACGCAAAGAGGTGGTCGGAATTAGGTCAGCACATCCTCCTAAAAGCAGAGCAGATCCTCTGAAGGGTTAGAGGAGGCACCAGACTCTGCCTGTTAAGTAGGGAACATAAGTGAAAGAGAGCCTGTCCTTCCCTAGAGGTATGGATGCATAAGTTTTTCAAATAAACATCCTGAAATAGAGTGATTGCAAAAGTGGTGGTGGGCATTGTGAGCAATGGAATGAAAAGGGCAAAATCAGTGATTTAGAAGTGAATGGCAGTAACTCACAGTGGTTAGGAAAGAAGCAGCAACCAGCCACTTTGCTAACCGTCTAAGATACACCAGGCATTTTCCTGGAGATTAAACTGAATTTGCTACCTCTGTTGACTCTTAAGAGTCTTACTATCTCCATGAGAGACTTTACAGTCCAGATTATGGTTGATTCGTTGTGGCAACTCAGGAAGTTTAGAAGTTTAACTGAGTTAACTAAGTAACTCAGCAGTTCTACATCCTAGGGTGTAGAGGACATGCCCTTAGGGAGGCTGTTTACACTCTAACGTTCTAATAGCTGACTCATTATGTCAACTTGAGAAGTTTAGAAGTTTAACTAAGTGACTCAACAAGGGGCCAGGTCCTCACTTTGTAAACATCCTGAGCCTGTGCAAGACCAGGGCATGAAATGGTGTGAGTACCACACCCACCCTAGGGTGGGTGCCCTGCATACAATGTAAGAGAGGAAAAGATGCTTGCTCTCCTCCCTTTTTGCTCTTGTTGCTTTTGCTGTCTTCTGCCACCTTGAACTGTTGCCCCCGTGCCATGTGCCACCCTGCCTTGGAGCCAGTTGATTATGGACTGAAACCTCCACAAACTGTAAGTTAAATAAACCTTTCTTTAATTTTGGGTGTTGGGTATTTTGTCCCAGCACCAAGAGAAAAATAACTAAGACAGACCATTATATTTTATGCCTAAAAACATACAGGTTAGAAAGGGCCATGTGCCCAACATCATGGCAAGACGCTAGATTCTGACTAATTTCTGGTATTATTCCAGGTTTTCCCTGGAACTGTTTTTTCTTCTTTTTTTTCTTTCTTTTCTTCTTTTTTTCTAGGGGAGTGCAGGTCAAAGTTTAACCAGTTTCTGTACAGGAAGTTTTCTGTTTTCCTTAAAACAAAATTTGCTTTGTTAATCTCCAAGACCTGACTATAATGTACAGCACTTCACAAAGTTCTCTAACCATTAAGTGATCTTTCCAGAGAAGCTGGTCTGACTATAATTTCCTAGAACATAACTGGAAACTTCCACTCTCTTCTCATGGGGGAGCTAAGATGTTTAAAGAAACACAGGAAATTTAAAACCAATTGTCCCACCCCCCCACATTCTCCTCCCATTACCTTGGGGGTAGTAATGTGGGAATTTAATCACATGGTAGTGTTGGCTTGAGGATCCAAAGGGTTCCAGAAACCCTGGATCATGCATGGACTGAGCCATGACAGCGTCAACTAGAGGGTGAGGGGCTAGAGACATGGCAGAGGTCACAGAGATGAAAGATTATAAAAGCACACACTATAACTACACAAAACCCACAATTTGGTGGTCAATTTGGTGTTTTTTCATGACTATTATTTCTAAATTAAAAACCAGGGGGTGAAATTAACCATTTCAACAGAGGAATTACAATGAAAGAAACTATGATAGTCCCATACTACGGAACATAAGCTAGAAGCATCTTAAAAATAAGGTTAATCTATGCATAAGACATAGAGTTTGAAGTAAGAAAAAAAAGCCACTAGCGGATTTTAAAGTTCAGATGTTTTAATTATATAAAAAAGAAAAACATTTATATTGAGATTAAATTGTTAACAGTGGTTGCCTTTGAAGAAGGGACTGCAATTGGAAAAGGAGATAGATTTTTTTTTTTTGAGACAAGATCTCCCTATGTAATCAGGCTGGCCTTGAACTCACTAGGTAGCCCTGGCTGGCCTTCAACTCAAGGCCATCCTCCTGCCTCCGCTTGCAGAATACTAGAATTACAAGAGTGTCCCACCATGCTCACCTTTTTCTATGTGTTATGGTTGATACATTGTGTCAACTTGGGGAATCTAGAGGTTTAGCTGAGTGACTCAAGAGGAAGCTGGGGTACTTCCTTTGTAAACATCCTGAACCTGTGGAAGAGGAGGGCATGGAGACTGTATGAGAGTTTCACGACCCCTGGGTGGGGTAGGTTGTTTACAATGTAGAGAAGAAAAGGAGGCTGCTTGCAGCCATTCCTCCCTGTTGCTTGCGGCTTTTGCTGTGCTCTGCTGCCATAAGCAGTTTGCCTTCTGCCATGTGCCACTCTGCCTCAGAACCAACCAAGTAAGGTCTGAAACCACCACAAACTGTAAGCTAAATAACCTTTCCTTCCTTCAATTTGGGCGTTGGGTATTTTGTCTCAGCAAGGAGAGAAAAGTAAACAATACACTATGTATCTTTAACAAAAACACTAAAATGAAATAAGAAGTAAACAAAAATGATAAAGTCATGTCTTTGTGAATAACTCAGAAATACAGCTGAAAATGAATTAATGTGCTGGTACCATGATTTTCCTTTCTATTTTCTAAATTGCTTTTAAGGTTATGTGTATCAGTATGAACAAAATTATACTCAAAAGAATATTTGGGGGAAATAACTGAAGGTGTGTTTGTTCATGCACCAACTCCCTGCCCTGAATACAATCATTATGTACTCCAAAGATGGACCAATGAAAATAAAATGTGGGGAAACGCCTTAGGGAGAGGAAATAGCGAGTGGTGGGCCTGTAGGCAGGGCGCTGGGGTTCCTTTCCCCCACCAGATATACCCTCCTCTGTAGCCCACCACCCACAGGGCTCAGCCTTCCAAACAGACGTGAGGGAGCGGAGTAAGGCGGTGCGGGACTCTGAGCTAAGGCTCGAAGGTGGGGGAAAACCCTTTTACTCGCACCTGAGGGGTGGGCAGGCCCGACCCGAGGTTGCTTTAGGATTCTGACTTTGCGCTCTGATTCTTTGTTCTCAGAGTCTGTGGCCCCATCCAGATCCCTACCTCCAGGAAGACTTGGAGAGCAAGTTCGAGGAGTGGGAAATTGAGCTCCCAAATTGGCTCCTTCCACGGGGTGAGGGGAAGAAGAGGAAGGAGGGTGGGAGGAGGAGGGGGAAGGAAGGTGAGAGGAAGGAGGGGGAGGGGGAGGAGGGGACAGGGAGAAGGGGGAGGGAAGACGGGGAGGGGAGAGGAGATGGGGGAGACAGGGAGGGGTTCTCCAGGCAGTATTCCCTCCAGGGGGACCCCGGCCCTCCCTGGACCTCGGGCCTCCTCTCCTGCAGGTTACAAGGGCCACTTTTGAAAGTGCCAAGTGTTCTTGGAAAAGAAAAACCAGAAGGGTGTCAGTTTCAGATCTCCTAAATACTGTCCTGAGGAAATGTTGACTGCCCAAACACCCAAACATGGATAACTCTTCCATACCTACCTTTCTAAAGAAAGGCTTCCAGGCCCAGCGTGAAGGTGCGCACCTGTAACTTTAGCGCTTGAAAGGATGAGGCAGGAGAATTGCAAATTCAAGCCTAACCTGAGCGACTTAGCAAAAAAACTGACTAAAATGAAATGAAAACACCCAAAAAAATAAATAAACAGGGCTGGAGATATAGTTCAGTGTGAGGGCCCTGGATTCAATCCCTGGTACTGAAGGAAAAAAAAAAAAAAAGCACGGGAAGGGCTTTATTTGGGAAATGAAATACAGAGAAGACGACATAACTGTCAAGGTCCAAGGTGGTTGGTGATGGGCTTACAGGTGCTTATCACATTATTATAAACAAACACAGAGCTAAGTGTGCAACAGATGATTGTTAGACACAGAGTTTAGGCAGACATCATAGATGGACAGAGGTATGCATAAGAATGGCGGTGGCATGACAAAGGATTATCATTCACCTATGGAAGCCTGAGGTCCCGGTGCGAAAAGCAAGTATCACACACTGCGGGACAAGATTCCTTGACTAATTTATGATCATTGTGAATATCCATTCAGTCCACTTTCCCCATGTTTTAATGGCACAAAAACCTGCTTACATAGCTAAGTCACAAGACCGTGTCAGTGCCAAGATTCACAAGACCAGAAGGGCTGAGAACTTGGGACATCCTCCTCTGGCCATTTCCAGTTGTCCTGCCCTTCTTTGTGCCTCAGAACCAGAGAATCTTAAAAGGCTGTGGGCAGGAGCAGCTGTGAGCCAGGCTGGAGCACGACCTTGAGAGGGAGCCGGCCCCTCAGGGAAGGGTTCGGGACCATGCCTGACTCTCCCTTTGTTCTCTCTTGCCATCCACTCAGGTTCAGCCACAGGTCACAGAGAGAAACTTCCTCTAACCACCCTCCCTTTCCTGCTCCCCATCATGTACCCTTGGACCAGGTCAGTCTCTTTTGATGCCTCAAAGCTCACTCATAAATCCACACGTGCTGCTTTAGCCCAATCTGTAACTGTACATGTTTGAGTATTTGTTCAGACTTAATGGCCTGCACCAAACTTGGAAGTCTCACCAAGGCAGGGATGGCCTACCTTGCTCACAACTGAATCCCTAGGACTTAAGTCCTTCTGGGAGAATAGGAAGTACCCAGTAAATAAATGATGGGTCAGGTGTGGTGGTGCACCCCTGTAATCCCAGCACTCGGGAGGCTGAGACAGGAGGATCATTGTAAGTTTTGAGGCCAGCCTGAATTTCATGGTGAGCTCAAGGCCAGCCTGCACAACATCCCTTGAGTTGTGTCCTGTCTCTGTCCCTTGAGACTGAGACCCTGTCTCAAAAACAAACAAAAAGGAGTGGATTAGAGAAATAAATGAAAGGTGATCATCTTGCCATTGTCTGATTGTGGTTTTTAGAGACTCCAGAGGAAGTCCAGATATATTTTCCATTCTCATTTTTGCCTTCTGAGTATATTGGCTCACTCCCTGGTTAATCTAGAAATATCCGTGTGCCTGGGGCAGGAGAGGGGGTGATCACTGAAAACAGTTCTCAAGGGACAGAAGCAAGAGAAGCGTGTGTAGTAGGGCCGCTGTGATCAGGGCTCACTCAGCTTATGCTGAGACGGGCCACAAGGCTGGCTTACAGCTGTGCTACTGCCATCCGGAATTCTTAGCAAATTTGAACAAGGGACCGTGTACTTTCATTCTGCACCAGACCTCACTAGTTATGTGATTGATCCTGGTGTTTAGATTCGGCTTCTGACATTCAAATATTTGGACTGTGCTTCCAGTGAAGGGACTACACCTTGACCCGCTGTTCTGAGAGAAGATTCCCTAAATTCTTTCACCCCACCCCTTCCCATTCCAATTGCTTTTGCAAATCACAATCAAATCTCATAGAGTCCATTTCTGGAATTCTCCTATAGACCATAGTAGGTAGATGTAAGAGTTGATTGTGTCATTTGAGAAATTTAGAAGCTTAACAAAATCAGCTCAACAATTCTACACCCTGGCGTGTAGAGGACTGGCCCTAGAGTGGCTCTAGGCCTGGGTGGTACAAAGGGGAAATGAGGAAGGACGGATCTGCTCCTGTTTCTTCAGAGGAGCCCCAGTCTTCACCTTCAGCTTGGACATTGTTTCCTGGCTTGTAGTGCAGACTCTTTGGCTTCTACCTTGGACTCTTGACCTTTCTGGCACAGACACTTCAGCCTTGATCACAGACTCACCAACCTCCTGATACCAACTCACAGTGAGCACTGCAGTGAGCTCCACACCTTGGACTGAATCCTTCAGTCTCTATTGTGCAGGGACCCTCTGCATGTTTCCTCATCTGACTCTGTGGGTGGCTGTCTTGAGCTGATCTTGTAAATTCTTATATATTTGTATATCTTGTATCTGTTTCTCACTGACTGATACAGTAGACTTCCTAACTGTGGCACTAGGCCATGAGGTTTCCTTGATAGGTAATGTAGAACGCGGGCAGTTCCAGGATGATGGGAGAGAGAAGGAAGTGTTTTGGGTAAGGAAAATATCATACGCTGTTTTTGGAGATTTCAGTTTTCTGGCGGCAGCGAGCAACCTAGTATTCAGACACACGAAAGTAAAGTTGGCAGGATTCAGCAGAATGAGGGCCTGAGGTCAGGTTGTGGTGTACCACTAGACCGTTTAGCTCCACACAAAGATTTCCAGTGGTGGTGAAGGTGAGGGGTGGAGTCATTATAAATCGAACTGCAAGTCATGCACCCGGATGAAGTTCTACATCCCTGGCGGCCAGTAAACATTTGTAGCTGTGCCCAGCCTGTGTTGTAGGTGGCAAATGCGTGCAGTTCCCCCTTGAGTGCCGTTTGACATTTTGCCTTGTGTTAACGACACAGAGGAAAGTGAAATACCAAAGTTACACACCCCTTGGATTTCTGCTCCTGTGTCAGTGACTTAACTGCCTCTGCTGAATTGTTTTCAAATACTGAGAAAATATTCCTACCAGGGATATAGTTCAGTGTCACAGCACCTGCCTGGTAAGTGCAAGGTCCTGAGCTCAATTCCTGGTACCAGAAAAAAAAATTCTTTTCTCTCCCCACTAGGCACAATGTAACTGCTACAGACAACACACACTTGTAAATTCAATCTGCACTTTGAACATTGTCCACGTTTTTGCCTTAAACCTATACAATCAACAAAATAATAGATCAATGCCTGATCTGTAGCCCTTGCCAATGTCTGTGGTGCAAATGCTCCACTGGAGATGATTTCAGGATTCTTGTGAAACTCCTCTGTAGGTTGTGTCTGGAAGAGAAGCGCTTAGGTCACATTCAGCATCTACACCACACACATACAGGGGGATGGAGCTTCAGTAGTTCAAATCACAGTAAAAGTTAGTAAAATAATGATGAGGTAATAAGTTCTGAATATTACCTTGTTTTTAAAATAATTTATTTAACTGCTAAATGTATGCAGCTAAAACTTTAGTAATATTCATGTTTTAAAGGGTCTCAAAAATTCCTGGCATTTTGCTGATTGGTTCCCACAGGCCAGTATAAACAGGCTCCTGTAACCCACGACTACACCCATTTCAAAAGAGGATTGACTTGTGTGGGGGGGTGGGGAATCTCATTATGTAGCTCAGGCTGGCCTTCAACTCACTGTGTGGCCCAAGCTGGCCTTGAACTCACGGTGATCCTCCTGCCTCAGTCTCCCAAGTGCTGGGATTATAAGCTAGCACTGTTGAGCCCAGCAGGACGGATTTTTAAAAAATTCTTTGCCTGTTAGGATGTCTTCTTTCCAGTTTACTCAAGCGCTCTTTGTACTTGTGCTGGCCAAGGCTAACAGTGACAATTTCCAGGGTCCCCTGTAGTGTAGATGGGAACATGAACCACTTGAAAATGTGGGCGACCCTACTAGATCAGCCAGGCTGCAAACAACAGGGAATCATGGGAAGTTTGGGAGAGAGCTCAGCACTGCAGAGATGGGTGAGGCCTAGTAACACAGGGAACGTGAGCAGGAGAGGGAGCCAGAAAGCATCACTTGGGGATGAGCCCAGGTCCAGCTGTCCTTCCTGCCAGCAGACAGTCAGCCACCAGGTGGATAATGTATCAGCTGAAAAAGTCTAGGAGCAGAAGACACTGCCCACACCAGACTCTTCTGAGACCCAGCCTGTCTGGAGCATGACTTAATGGAACTATTTATCAAAGAAGAGTTTAAAATGCTAATCTTGAACAAATGATTTTCCTCTTGCTCACTCACAAGTGCGGGTCACAGGGAAGACCAGTTCTTAGGGACCGAGTTGTTAGCTTTTCTCACTTTGCAGCTGTAAGAAGATGATTTGCCGACCTGGTTTATTCATATATTCCTGCAAAGAGATGCAACAAGGGTTTCACAGGTCTCTTTCCTGTGTGGCTTTGTCCAGGAAACTAACAACAAGGAAAACTAAACCAAATAAAAAATAAGAAACTGTGAACATGTGTAACAGACATATTTCCTTGCTCTTTCCACTGGACAGGGAATGTGGCCACATCGCTTGGGCTTCCTCCCAGCTCACAAGGCCCGCCTTGACAGACTTCCGGGGCCTACCAGAATTCCCTAAGGGAAGCTGGAGCTGAATTTTACTCACTCTAATAAGCAGCAAGACCAAGACTGTGGTCAAAATGGTGAGGGGAACACGAGTAGCAGTAAGCCAGAGAGGAAATAGATGCTTTCAGCCCAGTTTTTTTGTCATCCCAAGGGGCAAAGATCACGAGTGCAAACTTGGTACAGAAAAGGGTGATTTGCATAATGGCGAAGGAGCCCAGAGCCTGCAAGCCAGGCCCTGAAGAAGTTACAAGCAACTAGCCCTTGCTCCTCCTCCTGGACCTGTCGTGGTGCTTAGTTTCCTCCACTTTTAGATTTAGTTCCTCCTACAGTTTCCTAAAGCTGTTGGAGACCAGTGACTGCCCCGCTTGTTGATGGCTGTTAGGGTTTGTATCTAGATGCCCCCCAAGCTTCAGGTGCTCGTGGGTGGAGCTTTTGGTGACTGACCTTCGGTGAGTGGTAGCTAAGTGTGCTGTTGGAATGTGAAGCCTGGTTGGAGGAGGCGGTCCCTGGGGGTTTGGCCTGGAAGGATCTGTTTCCCTCCCCCTCCCTTGGCTTCTCTGTCTGTTTTTCACTGCCCTGTCAGGAGCAGTTCTCCTCTGCCCTGCTGCCCTGCCCTGGACCAGTGGACTATGGACTGAAAGCTCTGTGAAGTGTGAACCAAAATAAACCTTTCCTCCTTTAAGTTGTGTGTGCCAGTTATTGCGTCTCTGCAATGACCAAGAAACTAAGACAATGCTAAATACCTGCATCCGGGTCCCTGGCCTTCTCCTGTTTTAGAAACTGGGAAAGTCCCTCTCACCTTGACCTTCACACTTGTCCTAATCGCTTCCTGGAACATTCCCACTCCTCCAGCTCCACCAGCCCCTTCAGAGATGGTCCTTTCTTTTCATTCAGGTCTTGACTCAAACACGAGCTCCTCAAAATAACCTGCCTGGAACATGCTGTCTAGTAAGGGCTGAGCAAGTAGGCATGAGTTGTCAATCACAGACCTCCAGGACACATGCAGGGCATAGTTCCCAAGCCCTGCACCCAGGGCAGTCAGAAAGTGCTGTCTTCAGTTCTCCTGGTGCTAAATTGATCTGGTTTTTGATAGGACGGCCTAGATGTGACATCACCCTGAAGAATGAGGGATACATAACCTTGTAGCTGCTATGAACTCTCAGTGGCCCGCCCCCACTCGGCAGAGTAGACTTCTTTTCTTACTGTTAATAAACATAAAACCTTGCTATCTTTTTCATGTGTCTTGTGCAATTCTTTTCAGGACACCAAGGACCTGGAAAGAGTCTACAGAACTCCTGGCAACAACACCAGCCCCTCCCCCCAACCTATTACCTTCTATATATGTTTCTATTGTATTTCTTTTACTTATCACTTTCTGAAAATGCCATTTATTTCCTTGTTAGAATTTTTCTAGAATGTAAGCTCTTTGAAACCAGGGACCTTGTGTGCCTTGTTCACTGGAAAATCCTTGAATCTAGAATATACCCAGCATAGAGTAGGTGCTTATTGAATACTTGATGTATAAATGAAGTACATGCAAAGCCATCAAAGAAGAGGGCAGGAAAGTCACACACTAAGTCACTAAAGACTTCATATGTAAATCCTTGATGTCTCCCTCATTACAGACATATACAGACCAGATTGGAAGAAGGTGTTCATCCAGTAAGCAACTTAAACTTGGACACATCACCATATTTAGGAAATTTGTTGGTCTCTCCATGTACGCTGGGGAGGAATGGCCGTGGGTATGAGGAAAATAAAAACAAGAGAAAAAGCTGGGGTCAGGTAGAGTAACTTCTTTACCTTGTGGGCTAGAGGACTGAACAATAGTAGGGATGTTAATTCATACCTTCGCAAAGTTAGTATTGTGAGAGGCAATGTTGCCTAACAACTAATGACTGAAATTGTCCAGGCAGAATGTTTTTCTCAAGACTGAGGCAGTTCGACTGCTTGAGGCACTCTGATTCTGTCCTGTCTTCGCACATATGACCAATTTCCAGCTCCAGCCACTCCCAACAACCACATAGTACCCTATTTCAATAGTGCAGCATGGGTATAACAAAAAATAAATCTAGTAGTTAGTATGTGTCCAGAACCTATGTTGTTGTTGTTGGGGCATGTGTGCATATTAAAAGGATTAAGCATAAGTATTTTTAAAATATACCGCAAAGTTTCTTTAGAAGCTCACTGTTAAAACATTCGAAGAATGCGGCCTCTCTTCCCTACCTCTTGGAGAGAGCTTAATGGGAAGGTAAATTCTTAAGAACCTGGGCCCTGCACATTTTATCTCCGTATCAGTCCCATGCTCTATTGCAGGGCAACGTACACAATACACATTCAGAGAAATGATCCACAGCCTGCAGATTACACCAGGATCATCAGCTACCAGCTCAGTTCTCTCCAGGCCCTCAGACCTCAGGCTTCAACTTGGGCTCTGTCCCTGGCAACGGCTTTCCTTCATGCCTTATGTCCAACCCAGCAGTATATTCCTTTGAAACGACATTCAGACATAGCTTGACTCCACCATTTCCGGTGTGAGTTGTCATCTGTTCCCCAACAATTCCACTACTCTCTAATTGACCTTCCTGCTTTTATTCTCAAATCCTTACCTTCCAGCCTCTACACAGCAACCAAAATTATCTTGGACATAGAATCCAAACAATGGTGTTCCTCAACTTGAGATCTCCTGAACCTTCTATCAGGTTTAAGGACCTGAACCCCATACAGAACCTACAGAACCCTCCATCATCTGACCGTACCTGATTTATAAGGCCTCATGCTCAGAACATTCTAGAAGCAGGTTCCTCAAACACCCTAAATTCATCCTAGCCACAGGGTCTTTGCAATTGTTGCTTCAGCCTGGAAAAGTCCCTGAACCCCTATCTCTGATCTTTGCATTCCTGTTTCCTCACAGTACAGGGTTCCGTTTGAATGTCACCTCCTTAGACAGGCCAGATGTGAGCAGCTAAAGAATTTATCTCCATCCAAAAATATTTTCTTCATTTGTTTTGTTGTTCTTGTTTGTTTCTTCCATTAAAGAGTCAGCTCCATGAAGGCAGGAAAATTACTTGTCTTGTCCCTGATAAATTCCCCCAACACCTACACCACCACCCTGCACACAGTAGGTGCAAATATTTTCAGTGAATGACTATTAAAATAAACATTAAGCAGCAAGATAATGTTTCGTGAAGAGATGAACAATGGTGGTATCGTGTCAGAGAGACAGCTTTGGCCAGGAGTTTGCAAATTCTGCATTTGCGCCTATTCCAAAGCACCTGGTAACCCTACCTCTCCTTTTCCAAGTCTATGGCTAACACAGAAACATACAGTTTTGTCTACTCTGTGCCAGACTCAGCTGCCTATGGACCTGTCACCCTGGCGACGAGAAGCGTGAGGGTGGGAACAAGCTTTATGTTACTCTCTCTACCCTTCTGCAATTGATTCAGGGGCCAGTGCGGAGCAGTCACTGGACAGATGCCTGCTGATCTAAGGAGTTTTCAGTCCCCGCCTGGTTTCTGAGAGCGCCCCCTTCCCTGCAACCTACCCCTAAATCCAAATCAAATCTCATCATGAAGGAGCTCCCAATGGTCCAAAATGAAACAGATGGGAGAAGACCCAGCGGTCGGACACCTTGAAGAGGGGGTCTTGATTGGATCCTGGGTCAGATCGCCCTAAGGACAATAAGAGAAGAACTGCCAAGTTTGGGTCACGTGTTTGGATTAGGCAGCATTGATGCCAACTTCCGGGCTTTCATAACGAACCGTGATTGTGTAAGGCGGTGCAAGGGGGCACTGGGTGAAAGGTGTGTGGAAAAACCTCTTCGCTATAGGTTTGCAACCTTTTTCTAAGTCTGAAATCCATTCACATGCAAGGTGTAAAATACTCATTTATCCATTCGAATGAGAAGTTTAATAATCCTTAGAATAATAGAAATATCCTTCCCAACACACTGGCAGCGAGGCTGAGAGGAGGCGAAGGTTGTAGCCTGCGCACCTGTTCTCGTCAACGCACAGCTCATCTTCAAAAGAGACGCATGGAGCGGGCGGCGCGAAGCGGTGGTGTGTAGGACTGGGGACAGCTGTAGCGCTGATTCCAAAGCAGCGATATTTGAGCCTGGGGCCGTGCCGTAGAGCGGAGCCGGAAGTAGCGGTAATTGGGCCTGGGGGCGGGGCCGGAAGCAGCGGCTGGACCGTGGGGTAGTTTAGCAGGACTCTCGCAGCTGACCTGCTCATTCTGACAGCTGCCCCTGCGAGCGGCCGTCGCCATGTCGTCAGTGAGCCCCATCCAGATCCCCAGCCGCCTCCCGCTGCTACTGACTCACGAGGGCGTGCTGCTGCCCGGCTCCACCATGCGCACCAGCGTGGACACCGCACGCAACCTGCAGCTGGTGCGGAGCCGGCTGCTTAAGGGCACGTCGCTGCAGAGTACCATCCTGGGTGTCATCCCCAACACGCCCGACCCGGCCAGCGACTCGCAGGACCTGCCGCCGCTGCACAGGTAGGCCGGGCGCCAGCTCCCGGCCCCCGCCGCGGCGGCGCTCGGTCCTCTCGTGGGAAATGGGGGCGACAGAGCTGCCCGGCGACAGTTCATGAGGTCGTCTAGGAAGTAGTGCCTGACACTGGCGAAAAATGCTATTAATTACCAGCTGCTATTCGTAACCGGGTCCTTGTGCCCGCCCCCTGCGGTCTCCTGGGCCAGTGCTCTTAACTTCCCAGGCTTCTCTCCGAGTGCCTTTCCGGCCCTTTCCCCTTCCCACCTCGCCCCCGCTCCATTCCACGTTCGTCTTTTTCTGTTGTCCATTTCCTCCTTTGTCCCAGCGCTTTTATCCTGGAATTGAGACCCTGTTATGGTTGATACATTGTGTCACCTTGAGTCTAGAAACAAGTAGCTCAGCAGTTCTACGTCCTGGGGGGAAAAGGACACGGCCTTAGGGCTCAAGGATGTTGTTCATTGTGTCAACTTGAGAGGTTTAAAACTTGGACTAGGGGACGCAGCGGCGGCCAGGGTCCTTACTCTGTAACACCTTCAGCTTGTGGAGGAGCAGGGCAGTGAGACAGTGTGGGCGTGGGCGACAGCCAGCGTGCGATATAAGGAGGAGAAGAGGCTTGCCCACCCCCACTTGCGCTCCTGCGGCTTCTGCCGCCTGGAAGTGTTGCCCAGTGCCCTACTATCCTCCCTTGAAGCCGGCTGATTACGGACTGAAAACTCCGCAAACTGTTAACTTGGTAAACCTTTCTTAATTTTGGGAGTCGGGTATTTTGCCTCAGCAAGGAAAGAAAAGTAAAACCAACACACTACTCCACAAGTTTATTTTGTTTTGGTCCTGCACAGTTCCTAAACACCACTTCGCCTTAATTTTGGGGTGCTCTTCTATGCTTCTGCAGTCCTCTTTTCCTCCTCCCACATTGCTTCCTTTTTTTCCTTTTTAAAAGGCCTTGCTGTTCCCATTTTCCTTTGTCTTCCCTTGTGGAACTTTTCCTGACATCTAACCTTTGGTCCTTCTGTCATACTTTAACATGTAGGCCCCAGGCTCATCACTAGATTGCCCTGCACCATGGTCCTAGCTGTGTGGAACTGGGTGAGAAGACATAACCTATGTCCAGTTGTTCACCTGTAATTCGCAGTTTAACAACATCTGTCCCTTGGGTGGTTATGTAGATTAATTGCTTAAGTACATGCCATGCTTGCTGAATAGCTGTGCTGTCTCTTAAAGTGGCCAGAGAGCCCTTGAGATGTGGCTAGTCCAAACCAAAATGCTACAGTAACCTGGTAGCATGATTTGCTAGGACTCTCTTGAGTTTTAGCACCTGTGTCCCTCAAGCCCACGTAAACCAGGGCAGGTGGCCACTCCGAAGGTGCCGTGTGTGTACAATACCCTTCACGCTGTGAAAAATCTTAGCATGAAAAATATTTTGTTTATTAATAAACTCCAGTATATAGACTACATGTGGGAATAGTAATATTTTTGACCATTTGAAATGTTCAGTAACATGTTAACATTTCACCTATTTATAACATGGCTACTAAAATCATACGTGGCTCACATTTTTATCAGACAGTGCTAACATGTAGTATACTTTCAACAGATACCCTCTCCAAACTCGCCACTACGTTCCCACCTCTTGTGTTTTGTAGTTTGGAGATCCTTCTTCCTCTGCATCTACCCCTCATTTTTAGTTTTTCTTTTTGTCTGGTCCTGGGAATGGGACCCAGGGCCTCACACACACTAGGCAAGTGCTGTATTGCTTATCTACATTCTAGCCCTATCCTTCATTTTTAAGAGATTTCTGACTGAGTAGATTTCTGGAGGCTTAAAAAAATGCCTTATTAAATCCTCATCACTACGCCCACTCACCTACACACACACACACACACACACACACACACACACACAGACCTTGTTTTTACTAAAAATCTTGGGTTTGTGTTTTGGTGAAAGTCCCTCCCTTTTCTTCAGGTTTTCAAGAGACTGGGAGTTGAATAAAAGACAAAAACAAAAACCCCTGGACAACAGTGCACTATTACTTCAGACTGTTACAGCTTTGCTTTCATCAAGCATGAACATTGTTTAGCTGTCATCTTCTTTGTCTACTGCCTGAGTAAAACTGGATAATTCTCCAGTTTCATTACTCTTTGGCAATTGTATTGAATTCTGGTTCCCCTGTAATTGACACACTCTTTAATCCTGTGTATTTCTTCCATAATTTTTTGCCTTCTGTCCCAGGCACTTAGTTGCTGTTGAGGTAAGAGTGGTAATGAGTAGAGCTTTTTTTGGTTCTTGTTTTATGTATGTTACTGATTATTTGTGGATTCTCTGGATTTTAAAAGTAGAGTTAGGTTGGTAGATTGCTGGTTTGAGTGGCTATCTGTTGATACTATTCTTGTAAGATTTTGTAGGGTTTTTAACTTTTTTATGTAAATCCCTCCAAACCAACGATAACTAAATTCTCTTGTTGCACGCAAACACTAACAGTGGTACCTTGGTTCACAGACCTTTTTGTTTTCAGACAGTTTGGTTTGCAAACAAACGCGTTTAGCAAAATTTTGGTTTTATCTGCAAACTGTACATCAGGTGACAAACACAACCCATAGATACTTCCCCACTCAAACTCAAATGTGCCCATCTTTTCCAAAATTGTGGAACAAACTGTACTCAGATAATATGTAATCTGACTCTTTTGTATGCTGCTTTTGTTCTAAACATGACTAGCAATGCTGAATATTTGATCACTTAAATTAGAAAATACACAGTGAAATCTGTTCGTTGCATTTGGCACTGTAAGAAGCCACCAGACCTGATCTAGAAGAACTATTTGCTACTTGAAGAATGTGTAGAAGAAAGATCACACCATATTCCTTGTTAATAGATTCTGAAGTCTTTTTCCTTATTGCAGCTTTTAAAACGTTATCCATGACACTAGTGTGTTCCTGCACAGCCCTGTTCCTGCTAGCTACCTGCTTTCCTGGAGGGCAGTGTACTCTAGAGGGAAGGTGCCAAGGTCTGCTTCTGTCCCCGGCTTCCTGTGCACCATGTGGTGCAGGTGACCGGGCTCAGACTGCCAGGAGCTGTCTGTTCCCATGTTCCTTATTGTGCGGACTGATGTCCCCGTTCTACTGCCTGCCATTGTGAGCCATACAGTTGTGTCTGTGCGTTAGGTGGGGGACGTGGCCTGACGGCAGCCTTTCTAAAGGAAAAACTTTGCTCTACCCTTCCATGTGGAACTTGACTCCTGTGCCGCCTTTGTAGTAGCTCCTGAATGAATCAAGTTTTCTTAGTAAAAAACAGAAGGAAAAAAAAAAGGAAGTAAAGCTTTTGTAAATAAGGAGGGAAGGAGGAATTGAGGGGAGGGGAGGGATATGGGGAGAAAAAGAACCAAGTTTAGGTACAAATTCCCTTTGATGAGTGTGATCATTATATATACCTAAAATGTACCAATAAAAATCATTTTCTTTAAAAAAAAAAAAAAGAACAGACAGTAATTTAGCACTCCCTGCAAAGTACCTTTTCAGGTGCTTCAGGTGGTCTTCCATTCTTTTAACCTGTTACTCTTTAGCGTCCAAGGTTTCCTTTCCTGGTAGCACTGATCCTTCAGTCCCTGTTCATTTACTGTCTTATTCATCTGTGAGATCCCAAATTGGTTTCTTTAGCCTCTTCCTAACCCAATATAAATATCTGTAGTCTACACAGCTGATGCACGGTTCAAGCATCATCTCTGTTCAAGAAAATAAGTAGTGTGACACCGTGACAAAACTAACAAGAAATGTCGGTGGCTCTTTCCCAGAAATGTATGCCTCTGCTTCGTTTCCAGAGCTTTCATAGAAGTGCTTCTGTCATTAAGAGTTCATTAAGTGTTAAGAAATTGCTGTGCTTTACAGTATTTCAGCTATTTAAAAGCTGTGTTAATAATAAGTATGTGTTTTTATACTTTATGGTACAAGTTCATGTTGTCTATCATGGTAAGAAAAGAGTAAAATTTGTCATAAAATCTAATTCAAGAGCCCTATGCCTATTAAATACCCTTGTAACCATGAACAACTAGCTTGTTTTCCCTATTATTGAATCTTAGTTACTTATTCCTAATAGGAGCAAAAGGCTGTACATAATGAAATGATATTTATGGAAGTCTTTCGTAACCGTGCAGCATTCTAAACCTATTTGCTAGTGGCATTATTCACTACATGGAGAGTTGAAAATGTGGATTTCACAGAAGAGTGTCAAGGGGACCCTGCATTTTCCCACATGAGCAGCCAACCCAGCATCATTACAGAAGGAATTTGGAAGATTGAGGAGTCCAAGAAAAATGGAAAACTTTAACTTAAAAACAAAAACCACAACCATCTATAGGCCAGAGTCTAGACATTTACAGGGTGTTTTGTCTTGGATACTCGCTTTTATTCCAGTGGTAGTTTTAGGTTTCCTACCGCTACATCTGATGGTTTTCACATGCTGACCCTGATATTAGGAGAGTCAGCTTTCAGTCATGCCTTGTAATGAGACCTTGTGTGTATTAAAATACTACAATATGTTGCAAACTCTGAAATTACATTCCAATTAAAAATTTCAAAATCTTTTTGAACTGTAAAAATATCAGAGTACTTCAGTATATATATATATATTTTTTTTTTGCGATACTGGGGATTGAACTCAGGACCCTGCGCTTGGTAGGCAGGCGCTTATTCCACTGAGCTATATCCCCAGCTCCTCAGAGTACTTCAGTATAGTTACTACAGAGCGAACATGATGAGGGGAACACCGTTCCTTTTACTCAGGTGTGCAAACCTGGCTCTGTTGCAGATTCAAAGTGTTGCTTTTGGTCATACCTAACACTGCATGTTGTGCAAGAGCAAGAATAGTTACATGGATGACCAGTGGTGTAAAGACTTGTATTTTCATAGAGATTAACTGAATGTCTTGTTTGCTTATCTATTTTTCTGTATAAAACTTGGAGTCCATTAGACAGTATAACTTATCTAAAATAACATTAAATGTGGTCCTTTTTCACAGTGCGTTTTACCCAAAATGTCCTCACTAGATAGTGTGTCTCCAGCCCTGTGTAATTTCACAGATCACGCTTTTCTTTAAAAGGGTATATTCTAGTCTACAGCCATACCACCCTGAATGTGCCTGATCTTGTCTAAAATGGTATATTCTAGTCACCTCTGGGATTTCAGGTCAGAGCCATTTAAGACATTTAAAACCTTCATCTTGTTACAAAGAGAGGTGTGCTGAAATCCTGCTTCATCTTGTTTCAGTTTGGAATATCTCCCTTCCACTGTGAGCAAAAGTGTCAAATTAGTTTTGTAAGAAACCTATTTTAGTATTGTCTTTTGTCAGTGATATCAGCCAGGTTATTAAACTCATCTCTAATCTGAAAGTTTGGGTTCAGCTCATCTTCTTCTCTGCGTCCCCCTTGCTTTCTACCTCATGAACCTGCGGGCAGGGGATCTGGTCTCTCATCTGTAGCCATCTCTGCATCCTAAGGAGCTTCGGACTGTGCCAGAGCACACCTTGGTGAATAGCATCTGCCATGAATTATAGTCTAGGTTGACTTCTAATCACTTGAGGTATTGCTAATTTTCTTAGGTATTTTAGTTGCTTTGTCGGAAATGGGAAATGTAGCTTACTATTGGTTAGTGATTGCAGAAAAGTAGCCATGGCACATGTAAGTCAAAGTGGTAAGTAAATGCCAAATCATCTCAAGTGTTTAAAGCATCTGATTGTTTTCCTCTTCACCCAGTTAACTTCCTAATTATTTGACTGAAGTCGTCGTCTATGTCAGTTTTTATCCCCTTTATGCACGACATGACTGAAAGGGTGGTGAGGAGGGAGGGACGTAGCTCAAGTAAGCCAAGTGATACAGGTAAACGGAGGCTGCTGATGCTCCACAGAAGGCACAATGTATAAGGAAGTAGACAGATGAACTGTACATAGAAGCAAAAATGCATTTAGATGTTCCCATGCTGTGTGTGGATGTGACTCACTGTTTAAGATGAGCAGGTGCAGTGTTCTAGTACTGCCGTTTCTGGAGCGCGAGTGACGTTTAATTTCTTTTCTTCAGTTACCACCTTTCCTGTGCCTGAGGGAGAGCGTGTCTAATTTGGCACACGGAAGCATCTTCTGAATGTTCACCTTTATGTTCTGTATAACTTTGGCTTAGTTTGGATGAGACTGACTCTTCGCAAATTAAGTTTTTATGTGAGTTGGCCAAAACATAAATCTCAGCCATTATTAGATTGCCTCTTGAGCTGGATTTGTCTTCTGGAGGTGTAGGTCTCCAGCTGTCCTCAGCTCGTGACACTGTGCAGTCTACAATGTTTAGTTCCCACGTTTAGAAATCCAGGATTAAGGGTACAATTTCCAGTTTACAATGGTGGTTTGTGATAAGGTGGTTGTGTAGAGGGTTAATGGATTATATAAGAATTGGCTTGATGATAACAGCAAAACTGGTGTTGGAACAGACTTCTTACATTGGTTTATGCTATTTGTCTATTTGAAATATTGCTATTTATTCTGTTACAAGATTGCCTTATTCCTAGTTGGCAAAGTTAGATTAATAATTATCGGCTGTTACATTCTTATGCTTCAGTAATTCAGATGCATGTGATTGCCTAATTTTTAAAACAGGTGCCGGTTATAGTGAGATCGCCCCATAGTCGATGGTGGTGAGTTAACGTATACAGACTGGATGCTAAATTAAGTAGAGAAATCTTCATTTCCACCTTAAATGTTCTTTATTTTTTAAATGAATTCCTGAGAAAAAACAACACTGTTGAAGTGACTTGTGCTCTGCCACCAGGAATTTGTGACCACTCTGTTGTGTGTGCTTTTCAGGATTGGGACAGCTGCACTGGCAGTCCAGGTTGTGGGCAGTAACTGGCCCAAGCCCCACTACACTCTGCTGATCACGGGCCTCTGCCGGTTCCAGATTGTCCAGGTCCTGAAAGAGAAGCCCTATCCTGTGGCCGAAGTGGAGCAGCTGGACCGGCTGGAGGAGTTCCCCAACACCTGCAAAACCAGGGAGGAGCTAGGAGAGCTGTCCGAACAGTTCTACAAATATGCAGTACAAGTGAGTAACTTTTCCCCTCAAAACCAGTTTTCTTTTGTGTCTTCTTGCTGTTTTATGGTGACTCTCCTAGGTCATGTTTCAGCGCAGCATACATTTAGATGGTGTAATAATATTTTATACTATATTTCACTTTGCTTTTGTCTGTGCTTGTAACTAAATCATTCTAGCATGTATCAACCCTTTCTAAAGTTTTTTTTTTCCAAAAGTTATGGAATCTAAACTTTAATTTACATTAAAATACAACACAGAAGCTATTTGTCACTAAAATATCAAGGCAACCAATTATAGAAGTCATACTGCCTTGGAATCCAGGTTTCAGAGTGTCTGTCCATGACAATGAAAGATTAAGCCCATGGTGACTGATTTCAAATATGTGTTAAACCTTGAAATCTGACTGGATTCCTGGGAAGGGAGTACACCTCACGTATATGTTAGATAGTGGAGTGTCTTAATTCTAGGTTCGAGGTGTTTTGTAAACTGTAGGTAGAACAGAACTCTACTTTTCCCACTTCATTTTCTTTCAAACCTTAGAGAAACGTATTATAAAGTTGTATTATACAGTGGAGTCTCTTACACTCCCATTGATGGTATCCAGTGAGATAAGTGGGTCTCTGACTTTAACTCCGCTGTCTTCTGTCTCTCACCTATCCTGCCTGCTGAGCCTTTCTTGAAAAACGAAATACCAGTTTGGGGTGCGGCTTTTTCTTGAGTAAAGAGCTCTAACGGCCTTAGGGGAAGGACCAGGTTGGTGAGGAAGAGGTCCAGGCTCCCTGGGGTTGTCTGAGGCCACTGCCTCACCCTCACCTCAGGTTCCTCCTCCATCAGCCATTCTGACCACGCTGAGGTCCGAGCCCGCGTCCGGCCACTTCCCAGGTCTGTCATTTTGCCCTCTGTTCTCTGCTGGGAGTTTTGAGTTTTCACATTTGATATACACTTCTTCCGCTCCTGTAGGGTGTGTTTCTTTCTCACTTTTTATACATGTTTGTAATATAATACAGATCACATGATACTTAAATTTATCTTACAGATCTGTTTCCCTGCCCAATTTGCATTGGTCTCTGCTTTAACTGGCTTGTACTGAGCAGTATAGTGAGTCTGACAAGTAGTTTCTACTCAGTAAGTGTTGGGGAGTGAATTTTAACTCTTGTTTTCTTAAGATGAATTTCTAGGAATGAGGCTCTTTAAATTTTATTATCTTCTCCCCCTTGAACAGCCTCATCATAATTACACTTTAGCTCCCTGATTCTAGGCAGGCAACATTGTTTTTAGAGTAGTTTGACTATCTCTCTAAATACAGAATCTTATGAGATTTGACCAAATGAAGATTTGATACCTCATTTATGAATTAGTATGAACTAGGTTTTGCTATGTTAGCTCCAAAATCTCAGTCACCAAGTAAGTCAGACACAGAAGCTTAAATATCACGTGTTCTTAGATATCACATCATGTATGAGAAACCTGAAATATAAATACATTAAAGAGCAAAATACAAAATAGATACTAGGAAACAGGGAGGTGGGGTCTTTTGCAAAAGGGAGAGACCAAGAGGTAAAAGGAGAGGAGCGGAGGGAGGAATGAGGAAGGATGGAGAGAGGTGTGTGTCCGTGTACCAGCCCTCCACTATGGCTGTGATCACTGTGTGCTGCAACGTGGACTCGTGCAGTCTTCAGAAATCTCAGTCACAGAACAAATGTGTAGTTTTGCGCAGGCTTCGGGCCTAGAACTAGAGCGTGTGATGTGCAGAGAGCTCCATCTCGACAGTGCTTCTCATATTGCGGAGGCAGAAAGCAAAGCTGTGGACCCCTCAGGTGCCTCCGGTGCTCTTGTCCAGCAGGAGCTTTTCCCGTGCCCCCGCGTTTGAAGGGTCAGCTTAAAACTCACAGCCTGTGTTCAGGGGAGGTGAGACAGCACAGTCCTACCATGTGCACACAGGAGAAGGCTCGGTGTCGGTAGCCCAAATGACATTGCAGTTACTGAAGCGTGTCTGGGTTTATCCTGTCTTTATTCTAGGCTTTATTCTAGACTCTGGAGGTATTGATGTTTTGCTTGTTTGTTTCTAAAAATTACTCAGTCAGTGCTGAAATTTTAAATAACCCAAATGTAGAATGTTAATTCCTGCTTGGCTATCATAATAGCATCAGCTGTTAAATTTACAGAACTAATACACAGTGTAACCTCATTACATTGTGATTGTGTAAGGAAATGTCCTGTTCTTTAGAACAAGGGTCATGATGTTTGTAGCTTACTTGGAAATGCAACAGCTACCATAATAATGTTAGTATGGGTATGTACAGAGACAGCATGTGTTGCTTTTTACAATGTTAAAAGTTGGTGAATCTAAAAGCATATACAGGAGTGCCTTGTACTGTTTATTATACTATTTTTCAACTTCGTTATAAACTTGAGTTTTTTCCAAAATAAAGTAATATAAAAATCAGCACAAATTCACAAAGTCTTTCACAAACATGGGTGTGGAGTGCTTTTGAGCCGTTTCTGCTTTTCATTCCTACTGCTGTTGCAGAAGTACCCTTTTCTCTGAGGCCTGTAAGATGCCCGTATGATACTAGTATCAATGATCTTGCCGAAGCAAAGCCTGAGAAGCATTCAACCTGTACAGAAGTCTGATTTTTAAAAATTCTCAGATAATGCCAGATTTCATTAAAAGCTCTCCTTTCCCCCTCTAGTTGGTTGAAATGCTGGATATGTCTGTGCCTGCAGTTGCCAAATTGAGGCGTCTTTTAGACAGTCTCCCAAGGGAAGCATTGCCAGATATCCTGACTTCAATTATCCGAACCAGCAACAAAGAGAAGCTCCAGGTACGGTGCTCACTTCTTGAATGCTGAGTTGCTCTGTCAATCTTTATTTAGATCCAGACAGTGAGTAACTAAATTTGGAGCCTCTAGAAAAAACTACTGGCCAGGCATGGTGGCTCACGCCTGTAATCCTAGCACTCGAGAGGCTGAGGCAGGAGGATCACTGTGAATTCAAGAACAGCCTGGGCTACAAAGCGAGTTCAAGGCCAGCCTGAACTGCAGAGCGAGAGACCCTGTCTCAACAAAAAAGAGCAAAGAACTGCTGGAAAATTTTAGAAGTAATGAAAATGGTTATACATTTAAATTGACTTTTTAAAGTGACTGTTTTATACTTTTGTTCATATAAGTAGCCCTTTTATTTACACAGTCACTATTAGTAGTTGGTCCATTTATGGAAAAAGTTAAAACTGAGATTAATTTTTAACAAGTAAATTTTAGTGTAAGTATGTGAACCTACTTTACCTTGCCATTTTCTGAACGTGTGTGGCACGGCCTCTCTTGTGTGTGTGCCTCACGGCGTTAGAATTCTCCAGGTGTTCCTTATGTGAATCACTCCTAGGCTACATTACCTATGATTTTCAGATTTTATTTCTTTGATATGAAATAATTTTGAAAGCCAGGCATTGTGGCAAACACTTGTTGTCCCAGCACTCTGGAGGCTGAGGCAGGAGGATCACTGCAGGTTCAAGGCCAGCCTGGCTACATAGTGAGTTCAAGGTCAGCCTGTACTACATGGTGAAACCTTATCTCAAAAAACCCAAAATCAGACAAAAACATTTAAATAGGGCAATTATAATAGCAGGTACAATTCATATAAACAGTTTGGGTGTCAACAGAGGATTGAGTTTGGCAGGAAGGTGCTGAGGGGCGTAGAGCGCTGGAAAGTGACTGCTGCAGTGTCGGCCCATGGGAGGCCAGTAGGAGTGCTGGT
Organism: Dinomys branickii; assembly: GCA_004027595.1. Classification (NCBI taxonomy): domain Eukaryota; kingdom Metazoa; phylum Chordata; class Mammalia; order Rodentia; family Dinomyidae; genus Dinomys; species Dinomys branickii. The sequence continues at coordinate 42,677 of PVLD010015872.1, forward strand.
ATTCCCTCATGCACGTAAAAAAAAAGTGGCATTTTCGATGTGGAATTTGTTGAGACTGCAAATGTAGACACATTCTGTGCTTTAAGAAATAATCCATAGAAAGAGTTGAAATCAACTGTGCGTTTGATTTTTAATTGTGAAACACATAATTTCATTATTAAATGAAAAACCCAGACCCTTGGTTGACATCTCTGTTGGAGTTTTCATGTATTCTTTTCAATGAGCTTTGCTGACGCATTAACTGCGGGGCTGTGGATGCCCATGGGATATTTTTGCTCAACAGTGTAAGTCATGGCTGGTGAGTGCCTACTTTTGGAGCATGTGTTTTATTAGAGAAAGGGCTGCTATTAATGGAGTCCTACTTCCCAGATTTTAGATGCCGTGAGCTTGGAGGAACGCTTCAAGATGACCATTCCCCTGCTTGTCAGGCAAATTGAAGGTCTGAAATTGCTTCAGAAAACCAGGAAGCCCAAGCAAGATGATGATAAACGGGTATGTACTAATTGTGTTCCATTTTTGGAGAGCCTTATATACCATGAGATTCAGATATTTTGGGGAAAAAAAAAAACTTGGACTACAGAAGTTCATTGTGTCTGATAGAATTCCATCCTTTCCGTGCCTGAATTTTTATTTTTTTAAGCATATAAGCATTTTCTCCATTTTTGTTTTAGTAGTCAACCAAAGCAGTAATTTACTGAACTCTTTTTGTTGTTAAACACGTTCTATTTCTAATGTTTTCCATGTTCTAAAAACTAGCGAAAAACTACGACATCTTTGCTTATAACTTTCTAACCCGCATGTGGTATTAAGAACATAATACAAAATTGTTTCTTAAAAAGACTGTGTTGTATAATAATCTGGCTTTTTTTAATTTATAAAAGTATAAATTTTAAGCCGGGCATGGGGGTGCATACCTATAATCCCAGCACTGGGAAGGCTGAGGCAGGAGGATCACTGCCAGTTCAAGGCCAGCTTGGGCTATGAAGTGAGACCCTGTCTGAAAAAAAAAACAAAAACTGTAAACTTTTCTTTAGTCAAACATTGAATCTTGCTGCCTTTTAAGCTTAGAGCCTTCTATCCTCTAGTGGTTTCATAAGTGACATATCTATTTAGCTCTTTAGCTTCCCTTTAGTTTGACTTTTTAAAAAGTACAGAACCCTTTAACCCATGTTATTTTGCCCTGTGAATGAGATGAAGACAGGAGCTGTATTTTTTCCCAAATAGCTTTTTATTTGACTCGGCACTACTTCTTAAATAATCCTCCCTTCTCCGCTATTATGCGTTCATTTATTATAAATCCCTGAGTTTGATTCCCAGTACCAAAAAAAAAACCCATTTATTATAAATGATGGAGTCATTAGCTCAAACTTCCTTGAGCTTGTAGCTTACCTTCTTTATGTCTGGGCAAAGTTAAGATCAGGAAGATATATTTGATGTGGGTAAAACGTGAAAGTGGCAGTAGGGATTTGATGGTCACCAGCACAACATTGTTCCTTCATGAAAGAGAATACCCCACATCCAGAGGATGAAGAGCAGGGCGACCCCATCCCGGGACTAAGGGAGGGCAGTGCAGAGGACCCCAGAGCAGGAGGAGGGGGTCCCCAGGCCAAGGCTTGGGGTACCAGGACCCCATGCCGTTTAACAGGCATCCAGAGTTTGAATTAGTTCTGGCACTAGGTCACATCTGTGCCTTTACTCATTTTGTGCAAAAAGTCCGATCCATCTTCATTTTGCCCTGGGAGCCACAGAAATTATAGCTTAATATTGGGCAAGGGTTACTGTTGAAAAAGGGTTAATACTGGAAAAGGGTTACTGTAGTTTAGAAACAAAATTCCAAAGTGCTTCAGAAAATGATCCAATAAGGAATGGTTGGTTGAAGGTTAGTAGGAATCAAAGGGCATTGTTTAGAGTTAGCCTAAAACTTGTCTCATTTTTATATCTGAATACAAGTCGAAAAGTGCTATTTTAGCAGGGAAGAGGAAATGCATAAAAATGTGCTTTTGTCTTAACAGAATCATTGATGTGTGTTTGAAATTTTCACTTACGAAAATTAATTTTCAGTCTTTTATCATTTAAAATATTCTGTATCTGCTAATGACATGTAAGACTAAAAGTAGTGTTTATAAAATCTTTTTTATAACATTACATTTTCTTCTATTGCTATGTGTTTTAACATTCTTTTTTTTTTTTTTTGCGGTACTGGGGATCAAACTCAGGACCCTGTGCTTGCTAGGCAAGCGCTTATTCCACTGAGCTATATCCCCAGCCCCTGTTTTAACATTCTTATAGTTGAATGTATTAGGCAGTTTCACAGCTTAAAACATTAATTCTGTAGGCTTATAAATTAAACACCAGTATATCACTGTGCTCCAGGAGCACTTGGCATTGATTCATGATAATAATTAGTCGGGAATTTCAGAGAGTCCATGCAGCACCCTCAGATGTGCTGGAGAGGCCGTGGAGAAGGAGCACAGGTGCAGGCCGTCCGGCTCGGCACTGCCATGGTTGTTGGGTTGGGAGGAATGACTTTGGCCTGGTGGGATGGAAGCCCGAGGCTTACACAGCCCTAGGCGTGGTGAGCGGGGAAGCGGTGGCCATAGCCACTCCCAGACAAGCAGACAGGACCAGGACAGTAGGCAGTCAGCAATTAACAAAGGCCCCGTTGGTGAGATAATGTATTTTCAGAGGAGAAAGATGTCTCTTGTTGAAGTCCATGGTCATAGAGCCCGAGATGGAAAGGTTGGTGATATGAGAGAGAAGTTTTCTAGTGAGGAGGAAGGGAGGGATTTATTCATTCATCAGCTGGTGAGTAGTGAGGGACATGAGGGTACTAGTGGCTCGATGTTAGCTCACTGACAGGTAGCATCTGGATGTTCTGATTATTTCTAGTAGGCAAGGACCGGGGATGTAGCTCAGTGGCACAAGTGCCTGCCTGGCAAGTGCAAGGTCCTGAGTTCGATATCTGGTACCAAAAAAAAAAAAAAAAAAAAGAAATATTTCTAGTCGGCAGTTCTTTGAATTTTTTTCTTCTGCAAGTAATACTGTAAGCATGTACCAAAGCGCCACATCCGGTTTATGCTGATCACTGCCCGCCTGTGTGCCTGCCTTTTGATTACCCTGAGCATAGTTCCTCTAGATGAGGGGCTAGAGGAGTCAACGTGTGTATTCACCACAGACCCTAACCTTACCTGTAGCTGGGTACTTCGTTTGTCACCTACGTTGACGCACAGCTGGCTCGTACCTCCTGCGCAGGTCATCGCCATACGCCCAATTCGGAGGGTCACGCGCATCCCAAGTACTTTGGAGGACGAGGATGAGGATGAAGATAACGGTGACATTATCATGTTGGAGAAAAAGATACGGACGTCCGATATGCCCGAGCAGGCCCACAGGCTCTGTGTCAAGGAGATAAAAAGGTGAGCGGGCCGGGCCTTCTTAGTGTTTTCACCTGGCTTGTTCGGGTTAAAAATCGGTGCTGTCAGAAACTTGATTCTGCTGCTTCAGATCACAGACTGAAAGCTGAGCTATTTGGTTTACATTCCCTGGTCTGTTTCCTTTTTTTAAGCTTAATCCAGTCCGAAAGCACCATGGTGATCTGTATTCCCACTGCCGACTTCTCTCGGTCATGGCTTTTGTCATTCCTGGTTTCTGCCTTTGATCTGCGGAATGTTTTCTCCCTGTCTTCATTCCTCAGTACAGTCTAATTCTTAAAATATTCTTAGTCCTCCTGAATTAACACTAATTCCTCTGGTTTTTTCTCAACTATTGAGAAGTAATGTACCTCTTCTGCCGACAGCCTGCTGACAAGAGTTAGAGCTGTTGTTACCGGCTTCTCATTGTCTGGGGAGTGCGGCGTCCTTTGTGTAGATGTAAGGTTTGGTCATTTGTCATTGTCTTTGTCACATGTCACTTTTTTCATTAGATTATAAACTTCAAAGGGAAGGAACTATCAGGTTTTGTTTGTGCAAAACAAAGTACAGGGCAACCTTGATCACAAAATGGAATCCATATTAATTGACAAATTCGGCAGCGTAGCCGGATACAAAGTCAACACCCAAAAATCAATAGCATTCCTGTACACAAACAACAAACAGACTGAGGAAACCATACCCTTTACAATAGCAACCAAGAAATTGAAATACTTAGGAATCAATCTAACAAAGAATGTGAAAGATTTATTCAGTGAAAACTACAATACTCTGAAAAAGGAGATTGAAGAGGATTTCAATAAATGGAAAAACATACCCTGCTCATGGTTAGGAAGAACTAACATTGTAAAAATGGCCATACTACCA
>PVLD010015873.1:0-30188 GCA_004027595.1 Dinomys branickii
AGAGAGAGAGAGAGGGAGAGAGAGAGAGAGACACTGAGACAGACCCACCCACCTCCTAAAGTTTGTGTCATCTGCCTAGCCCATTCAATTAGGAGCCCATTGAGTGACTAATCTTGAGAGCATCTTTGGTGGTTCTAGCAAGGGAGCACAGCTACTCATACATCCGTGAATGAGGAACGGTCCTCCTCTATCAGGGGTGGTCGTCCTCTTTGACTGAGTGTGCAGCTTCCGGAGGGATGCAGTTGGAGCGTAGAGAGATAAAGGGGACAGGGACACTGCCTAGCCAGCCACATTAGCCTAGGTGATCAGTGGGGTGACAGATGTCACAGCCAGATCAACCTCACATCCTGCGTGATTAATCTATTAAAGAGGTCAGAGACTTCATGAGATGATCACTTCTGAAAAACCCTGCTTCCGAACATTACAGAATTTGGGATCAAGTCTTCCGCATGTGAACCTTTTGCAGGCCACTTTACATCCAAACCATAATAGTGGAATATGGATTCGTGAACACATGACAGTTGAAATTTAATCCCTGTGTAGGAAGCATCCCCGACCCTGTCCATGGCATGGGTCTATCCTCTTCATGATAGACAAATTCTGTCCTTTCCTTTTGAGCTCTTGTTTTATCTTCTTTCTAGCTGATTGCAAATTCAGGCTTTCTATGTCACAGTTGGACTCAGTGAAGATTTCTTCTGTACATCTTAACATTTTTCATGTCTTTTGTTGTGGCTTTTCAAATCAATAGCCCCAGAATTAGATGATCTTATTCCTTGGTTAGCTTTGGAGAGGAGCTATAATCTTCAGTTTTACCTGGAACTTCTGTGTATGTAGGCAGTGTTCATTCTTTATCATAGTTATGCTCTAGAAAGTGAGCACAGACTCTAAATTAATAAATCTAGAACCATTGCTATAAGGAGAAGTACAGAGTTAGGTTTCTGAAGGCTTCTGCTCATATCTTACTGATATGCAGCTTACTTTATATAGGTTCATTTGCCAAGGATATCCTTGAAACTCAAGCTAGCCTTGCCATCATTAACAACACATTCTGCCACAAAATACATAACATGGAACAGACGTTCTTAAGGTCTAAGGATTTGTACTTATAAGCTTAACATTTTGTATATATACTACATTTTGAAACACAAAATTAGCCAGCCAGAATTAACTGAAAATAGTTTCTCTTTCTAAAAATAAGTGGATAGTATTCCATAAATATTTTTGGTTTTTAGACTCTCGATTCTATTGCCAACCTTGTGAGTCTTCACCTTGTGAACCCTCAAATGAAGCCACTTTCTCATATTTACATAAATGTTCCTTTCATTATAGACTCTATCTTATCATGTTCCAGAGTCGTTTCCCATTCAGATTGTTGAATTCTCTTTTTTTTTTCCGGAATGGACCATTTTTTTTTTATTAACATTGAACTTATAGCCAATAACACTAAAATTCGTGGCTAAATAAAGGTTATTTTATAGGTGCATTTTCCCTGGAAGTTACACCAAAAACCTTCTTGTTCTGGTAATGATGGTGACACTTCAGTGTTATGTTTGGGGCCATGTTAAGTAGTGAAACAATCAACCCAAATAGAAAATGGGCTAGATGCACGGAAAGAAATGTTGCTTTAAAATATAACAGCTATTGCTAATAGCTATTGGCTATTAGAACCGGTACCACTGTAAACATGGGTGTGCATATACCCTTCTGGTATGATGGTTTCAATTCTTCCAGAAAGATGGAGACTTCACTCAAGTGGTGTAAATCAGACCCCCACGTGTAAATACCACATTGTGTCTCTGGTGTGAGAAGCCAAAATGTGAATAAAGACCAAAATGTATATCAGATATTGTGAAATAGGAAGAAATGTACAAATGGGGAGAGGAACAAAGGAGGGGTTAGGGGAAAGGAAAGGAAGGAGAAATTTAAAAAGTGAGAAAAGAAAGAAAAATGGAAACAGCTTTTTAAAATGCGGAGCGAAGAACGGTTTGAAGGGAGGGTAGGGGAATGGGAAGAAAAAGATTCAAGTTATATCATGTACAGGTACAAATTCTCTGTGATTAATGTGATCATTATGTATATCTAAGTGCACCAATAAAATCTGATTATAAAAATAAATATTCACCAGAATTTTCAGTCACTCTTGTATTATAAAATTACACCAGTGTTCACACTATTCTGGGATACTAAAAGCCACTGAGATGTGCACTTTAAATGGGTGAATTGTATGGCATGTATTATATCTCAATAAAGCTGTCTTTAAGTATTTCAAATATAACAGCTAAACCAAGAAGGCCAAGCGTTCATTGTGTTCATGACCCCAGTTTTGGAGGTGCCTCTCTGCTACCACAAGTTTTTAGTTTCTGAATTACTGTAAAATGACAAAAAATATTGGAGGGTTACCCCTAAAGGAGACAGTACACACAAGGGTAAGATAGTTTAGACAATGGGGAAAATAGTAACAAATCAAATATTTAATGAAAGATTAATACGGAAAATATATGTAGTTGTATATCTCAATGGTGATAATAATGGTAATGATCTAACAATGAACAAATTTTCTTAAAAGACAACATAAGGATGGGCAGTGGGTGTGTGAGAATGTGAAATGTTCTGAATATCACTAATTATCAGGAAAATGCAAATCAAAACCATAGTGAGCCACCGCTTGTGAGGACGGCTACTAGTCAAAGTACGAGAGAGAAGTGTAAGTCAGATGTGGATACAGGGAGATTCTGTGTTGTGGGTGGGACTATAGATTGACATGGGTGCTGTGTGAAGAGAGGAATTTCCTCACAAAGATAATGACTAAGTGGACTAGCAGGGATATGGAACTTAGTGTAGAAAGAAATCCAAATAGCCTTGTAATGGATTAAAAAACTACATTTGTAACCAGGGAAATTGGTGATACGTGTATTGGAATGTGCAGGCAGGAGCTCTTTCACATGCTATCCTGTAGTTGTGCTAATCTGTGTGGCTTCCTTTGTACATAGTTTGCCATTATCTAGCTAAATGTCCATGATGATTCAACGTCTCCACGCCTGGATATTGGCGCTAGAGCCACTTACGTGCGCTGTCACGTCACACGAGAAAGATGAACTCTAAGAATGCTCAGGCCCGGAATTTAAAGTTGACTAAGTCAGGCATATACGTTATCTGTCAGTTCTGTTGTCTTCCCACCGAGAAACAAACAGAACCAGGGACTTTATGCTTTGTGAACTTGTCGTAATGGCTGATAGAAGTGGACGCTGAAGCAATTAATTCTGAAAGGAGGCACCGGCTTAGGTTCCTAAGGAGATGCCTTTTGGAGAGAAGTTCTCACACTTAATTAATATGAAAACAAGTGTAAAAAGTCATACAAAAGGAGGAGTTCGAATAAAATTAATGGATTTAAAATTTCCAACACGAGAAAAATACACTACTATGCTTAAAAATTAACCATCTGTGGCAATTTTTCCTGTCTTAAGTGGCAGAATAAATAATGCATAAGAAACAGGAATTCCACAAGGTAATTTTTATGTTCTAATAGAAGCAAAACCTGATGTTTTGCCAAGATTCATGAAACTTTTCTAAGGAAAATATTTATTCCCAGAAACTAGCACTTGGGATTAACTGTATGTGTTTTTATATTGCTGAATATTTAAACAATACTTTCCTAAGATGTTGTCTTAATCCTGAACTAATATACTTAACTAATTTATGCTATAATCTCACACAGTAATCTAACCTTTATAATAACTTGCCTTTAATATATATATGCATCAGTCATGAGAAATTAATGGATAAGCGGCATAAAATGCATGTTTGCAAAAAGAACTGTGAATTTAGAGTAGGTGATACTGCTTTCATTATGAGGTATTGTCATTAATGGTTTTGGGCATGGAGAAAGTAAATAAAATTGGTGTTTAGGCACAGAAATGCAAGAAGACAAGAGCCTGAGATTCCTAAGCATTTCAAAGAAAGTATAAACACATTGTAAGCGAAAAACCTTTTATTAGCATATATAAATAAATGGTTATAGCTATAATAATTATTTCATAGTTAAATGCGCCATACTACCTATCTGAAGTGCTGTATAGAATATATGTACATTTACAGGTTTATTTAACCTACATATTTGTACCCACTTCCTAAGCAAACATTACTCTGAGAGTTGGCTGTGAACAGGGTTAGAGGGTAGATGTGAAGTGAAAATGCCACGAAACAAAGCTGTTATATACTCAACCTTCCGTATTACCTTGTTACTCAGCACTTTGAATCCCAGTTTCGTTGCATTTCTCTATCCCTTCAATACTGTCACTCCTTAATTAAAATTTATTTCTTTTCATTGGAAAACAACAGCAATTTTACCAGTTTCAAAAAGTTTTCAGAGTTACACAAAACTTTGGATTTGGAAATACAGTGAACAGAAAAATGACCAGTATTCAGCTGATGTTTGATGTAACAGCAGCCACTTTTGCTGTTTTGAGGTAAGTGAAATTACACCTCCTCTCTGGCTGTGAAAAGCGGCTGCAGCAGCACTCCTGCTGCCTCCCCAACTTTAGCTCCATGTGCACGTGGCCCATGAAATGAAGCAGCATTAATGGTATCGCAAGGACCTTGTGGGTCAAGTCTAATCTTTAGGATTATTCATCTTTTTCGTAGGTAATTTTGCTTGTTATCGGAGTCCCTTGTGCTTTTTCACTGGCCTGTGAACATTATAATCAGTATTTTGGATATCTATAGTGTGTGTGTTCTCCAGGGAGAGACAAAGAATTTCACTGAGAACTGTGGTGTGCACTTCTTTCTGTCTTTTTCAAAAGGATTCTGTTTTACTTTTGACACAGTGCAGATTCTTCAAGGAGGAAAGGGAAGATCAGTCTTGTGGTGCTACAGAAAGGCTCATTTGAAATCCACTCAGCCATGCAATGTGCCATTATGTTCCAGTGAAGAAGGTAGACAAGAAGTTCCTCCCTGTCACTCACATTTTGTGGGAGGCAGACAATCGATAAGGAAATACATAAATAGCTTTGGATAGTTCCAACTGCTAAGAAGAAGTAGATCAGAATGATGAGTAGGAGCAGAGGATCTGGGAACTGCTGTGCACTTATTTTCTCTGAGAAAAGGCGATAAAATTGGAGTGGAGACAGCATGGTGCAGAGAATCCCACCACAAAGAGAACCCACAAAGAGGGCAAGGAGCATAGGAGATCGGCTGTGTGAAAACGAGAAGATGATGACTAAGGATGAGGATATGCTTGTCTTAAGTGCAAGTACTTAGGAATGGTCTATAGTCAAGAAAAAATTTGTAGACTCTTGCTAGACAACAGAGTCAGCCACTGATTTAATAAAACATACTTTGAGACATAACTTTGCTTCTTTTGTAGAATGCATTGTTTTACATATAGTTTTTGTTATTGTGTTACTCTGCCTCACCACACTCTTCACATTAGCTCTTTTTGCAAAGCTGCTTGATGAGGATCATAGTCATCCTGATCAACTGTAGATGTTTATGATTTATTCTTAACTGTCATGGTCCATATCCATAGGGGATTGCTTCTGGTTATATATGGGGTGTGATAAAAAACTGCAGTGAAAATTTAAATTTAAACATTTTCTTATAATGCTGACAGGGTACCACATGGCTATAATCCTCACAGTCTGGTGGCTGAAGGCAAGAGGATTACCATAAATTCAAGACTAGCCTGAGCTACATAAATACGTTCAAGGCCAGCCTGGAATAGAGTGAGGCCATATCTCAAAAAAATTATTACAATAAAAAATACGGCCCCTCAATTGCCCTCAAAATACTCCCTCTTGCTTTCTACACTCCTGAAGGTTCATTTTCATGACTATCTTTATTTGCCCTGTTATGGTTGCCTGGATGTCCTGAATCATTTCAAAATATGTACTTTTGATGATCACTGTGGGGAAGACCTAGAAGTCTCACAGTGAGTACCATTCAGTACCCTCATTCAGTAGGGTGAATGAGGATACACTGTAACAGCTTTGCTTCACAGAACTTGCTGTAAACTTTTGAACAGCATGTGATGATAAAAAAAATCCTGCATATTTTAAAAAACAATTTATTACAGTGAAGACACATTGCCATTAATCTTCCTCAAAATATTTCCACCTTTGTTTTAGACATATTTACCCCATTCTTCTTAGCAATGCATTTTTCACTGTAATAAATTCTTATTTTATTAAATATTCACTGAATTCTTCGATCACTTCTTGTATCTGCTCTATTTTGAATAGTCAGGGAATCATCTTGAAAATTAAAAAAGAAGAGCCAAAATGTGTCATACCAATCATTTTGTGAATAGGTATTTTAACTTTTCTGCAGAAAGTTTAGATATGTATGTCTGTATATTTGTGGACAATAGAAGGTATTTCTTTCCAAATGAAGCAGTGAACTCAACCTTTAGTATTTAGACTTTAAGTCACCCATTTCTGGCCTTGGGTTTTACTTTCTGTTCCTTTTAACAGACTCAAGGTAGTAATGTAGACTGACATAGCCTTGATTCACCAGGAATATATTTTCTCATTTGTATGAAATAGCAATTTAAAAAGAAGCATTGCAAAGATTTTTATAAAAGTCTAAAGGGAAAAAAATAGATGAATGTACATTATTTATGTGCTACTTCCCAAACTTTCCCTTCTGGTATGGTCAGCATTGGTTTTTTAAATTTTGGAGTTAAGTTCTTAATTTCACATTCACACACGCTTATGGCAAACCCACACATGAGGGCATATAGATATTCAGCATACGAACTCTCACTTTAAACTTCTAGATAGTTAAGTCCAAGCAGACGGATGCACACAACATTTATGTTTTTGATTAACTTTTATTTTTCCTTATTAATAGAGCTATAAAATGTCTTAATGAAGTATGTTCACCAAAAGCTGAAGCAGAACAGATTATTAGCTAGGCTTGTATTACAGTGCTATAAAAATTAGCAAGTAAACATAGAAAACATAGCTGTCAAGTTATTTATGAGCCTCCCTTTAGCATAAAAATTTTTAAGACTGCTTGTGTATCTCTAGGTAGATTTGGCAGCAGATGAAGTGAAGGAAAGCAATGAGTAAGCATAGAAGACATCCCCCAAGCACACTGGGGTGGCATACTGGGGTGCACAGTACAGTGAGGACCCACTGCAGGCTGTCCTCAGAATGTGCTGAGCCAGGGGAAGAACATGTGGGTGTTGGAATTCAGGAACAAATGAGGATTTGGAATAAAATTTTATAAGACCAAAGCCAAGTCCTAGATATATAGTAATCCACTTTGTGAAAGAGATAGAGGAACTCTAAAAGCCAAGCCAAATTTCAATGGAGGAGTTATTGGTTTTACACATTTTTAAAATCCTGGAGTTAGGAAGGTTTTATAACCTGAGACAGAACTTGGCTCAGAGATTCAGCCGGGTGTGGTATATTGGACAAACGTGCTCCCAAGTTTCAGGGGAAAAGCAAATCTTTAAGAAAAGTGCTTTTAAGAAAAGTGAGTACAAAATACAGTTACATCATAAAATTTTAAAAATTACTCCATGACTCTGCTTGGTTTTATCATCCTTTAAAATTTGCTTCACTTTCTCCATAACCTGAATTTAAAGCAAACACTCTCAAAAAGGACAGATGAGGAAAATGTCCTGTCAGCTCTAATATTCTGTTTAGTACAGGTGGGTTATCACTCTGGTTGTATAGATTTAATATATATATTGCTCATGTACGTTCATCTTTTATCTCTCATTTGATAACAAGCTTGTTGAGAAGGGGTTCAGGTCCCATTCACATTTGTGTTCTTCCTCTGAGCACACACAGTGTATTTTATACACTATGTTCACAATGTTTAATGTGGCTTGATTTCCAAGTTTGGTTGGGGTTCTCTCACCATTGAAAATCAGCCTGTGGATTTACTGTATTACCATGAAAACCAAGGACTTCATGATTGGAAAACAAGAAGTGAATTGGATCAGTTTAATTCTGTTGCCTTGTTAATACACCACTGACAATCGCGTATCAATAGGGGATCTTTAACAAACTTCCTTTGGGGAATGCACTACTGTGTTAAGGAATTAGAAACACAAAACTGTCTCACCTACTTTTGGGTTTTTTGAATTATAATGTTGGGTGCAGTTTTTGAAAGCTTTATGCCAGACATTGCCAAGGGCTTTGTGTGTACTAATATGTCCCTCTAGTTTAACTCTTTCACAACTTCATGTGTTGGACAATATAATTTGTATCATTACTGTTTTGTTTGGTCTTGTGTATCAATTTACTGAGTCTAATAGAAAAGCAAGTACATTTTATCAGTAATCAAACATTGACTCCTGAATTTAAGAGACATCAAAGTTATGTGTTTAATTTTATGTGCCCAAAATGGCAAAATATGAGTATCTAAATTAATATACATAAATATAAATATGATAAATATGCCTGCATACATGACTAAGTGCATATTAGTTATTCAGTTTATTTCCATAAATCTGTATGCTCACATAGTAATAGCCATCAATACATTTGTGTTTCCATATGTTAGTGTTTACTTTCTTTAGGGATCTAATGGCTAGAGAATAATTTACATTGTGACTGTCATTTTTCAAAGGACACAGGATATAGAAGACATTGGTATTAATCACAAAGAAATCCCAAATCTTGACAGGATCATTTGAGGGAATGAATTCCTTGAGAATGTTAGTGCTTTTAGGTTAAGATTAAATTAGTAATCAATGCACTTGTATGATTTTCTATGCATCGACCATGTATTTTACTCTAAATACTTATTCCATATTTATAATTTGAAAATATATGAATAAAATAATTATTTACAACTGAAATAATTTCTTCCAGTGAAGCAGTGGAAGAAACAACATTTCTTTAGTTGTGTGAAAATTTCAAAAGTGTTCAAACTTGCATAGTTATAATTTACAAGTTTTGAGTTACAATATGCTAAATAAATAAAGCACATTACATGCTTTATGAAGAGGGGTAATTAATTTTTAAAAATACATTGCTGTTCTTTTTTTGTAGGATCAAAGAAAATGAAAAATACACACAGTGGAATGGTAGAATGTTTAGTCAAATTCCCCTTGCCCAGTGTTCAAATTTTTTTTTCTGGCTAAACCACAGTTTTATTACACAATACAGCTACTTCATTTTTTTACATAAACAGTAAAAGGTAATAGAAAATCACTTAACCTAAGAATCCTGCTGTGTATTTTTAAAAGCATTTTGTAACCTCTGAAAAGCTTTTGGGAACAATATGAGAGAGGAAGTTGATGGATGCAGCGCAGCCCCACAAGTCTAGTTTTGTTTTTGCTGCAAGTGTTTTTAACATCGTATCAGAGAAATCGTTACCAAGGCTGATCATACCAGGAAGCTTTCTCCTGGGAGTTTTACAGTTTGGGTTCCTATATTTAAAACTTTGCAACATATTTTGAGTTTATTTTTGTAGGGGATATGAGGTGAGGGTCTGATTTCATTCCTCTCCATAGGCTTTGCAGTTTTCGGGTACCACATTATTTTTCTTCACTGTGGATTCTTATCAACTTTGTGAAAGAGAAGTTGGCTCAATATGTATGGATTTATTTCTGGACACTGTCCTGTTCCATTGGTTTTTATTGCTATGTACCAGTGGCATAAAGTTTAAAACGCTTTAGATTTGAATTATATTTTCAAATCAAGAACTGTGAAACCTCCACTTTCTCGAATAGTATTCAGGGTGTTTTGTTTTTTCTATTTTCATATAAAATGCCATTAAGATTTTTATAGGAGTCACACTGACTTTGTAAATACTTTGAGTGGTATAGACATTGAAAAATAATAATTACATTTCCATTTAATGAATATGGGATGTTGTTAAGTTTATCTTAAAGTATTTTATTCTCTTTGGTGCTACTGTAAATGGAATTTTCCCCATAGTATACTGTTCTGACAATTTATTATTAGTGTATAGATATGCAGATGTTTTTTTCTCCTGCAACTTTGCTGAATTAATTTATAAGGTTACAAGTTTTCTTAATTGGATCTTTAGTTTTTTTCTGTATATAAGATCACATCCCCTACATCAGAGTGTACTTTCCTTTCTTTCTGATTTGATGCCTTTATTTATCTTTTTCTTGCTAATTGTGTAGACTAGGACTTCTGAGCCATTTGGAACAAAAATGGTATGAAGGGATTTTCTTAAAGAAGAAGCTTTTAGGTTTCACCATAAACTTTTGTGAAGGGTGTTGTTTCCCTAATTTCTCTCTCAGTGGGTTTGTTGTTTGAGTGTAGGAATACTATTGGTTTTTGAGAGTTGATTTGTATCCAGCTACACTACTGAATTTGCTTATTAATTCTAGAAGTGTTAGGGCCAGCAATATAGCTCCGTGGCACACCACCTGTCTGGCAAGCACCAGGTCCTTAGTTCAATTCCTAGTACCCAAATAAATAAATAATTGATTATAGAAGTCTTATGGTGGAGTTTTGGGGATCTTCTATGTAGGGTATCAGGTCATCTGCAAATAATGGTAATTTTACTTTTTCCTTTCTGTCCTTATTCTTTTATTTCTCTCTCTTGTCTAATTGCTGTGGTTAATGTTTCCAGAACTATATTGAATAGGAATGGTGATAGTGAACATCCTTGTCTTTTTCCTGATTTTGGAGTGAAAGCTTTCAGTGTTTGTCCATTTAGTATGATGTTGGGTGTTGATTTATCATAGATGGCTTTTATCAGATTGAGGTAGACCATGTATTCTAATGTTCTGTAGAGTTTTTATCATAAGTGAGTGTTGCACTTTATCAAAAGCTTTTGCTGCATCTATTGAGATGATCATGTGATTTTTGCCTTTGGGTCTGTTGATATGGTGTATTATGTTTGCCTATTGATTTGCATATGTTGAACCATCCCTGCATTCCTGGGATGAATTCCACTTGGTCATGGTGTGTAATCTTGATGATTTGCTCCATTCTGTTTGTATTTTATTGAGGATTTTTATGTCTATGTTAACTAGGGAGATTGATTTATTTTTATTAGTACAATTTAGATATGCACAATGACCTCTTTCATCAGAGGACTTTGTAGGTGTACATGATGTATTTTAGTTCTTCTCATTTCAATACGTCTATTTTAATTTTTGGAAGTCATTTATTTTTTCAAACAAATATTCTATATTTCAATCATTTCTACTTTTCATAGTATCTATTCCTTGTTTTATCACTTCAATCAGTTTTCTCAAATCCTAATTTTATGATCACTGTACAATGATTTTCATTTTTCAGGTTCTTGGTGTTGTCTCACTAAATTTTTCTTTCTTTTTTCAGGTTACTCCTGTAATGCCAGACCGGTGCTTCTTTGTTCTTCCTCTTTATTGTGTAGGGTGTAACCCGGGCCTTCGGCCCTCTAGGCAAGTGTTCCACTGCTGATCTGCAACCATATCTCCTTCTATATGCTTTGCATTTTCACGTCTTCAGCACTTTTATTTTCTTTCTTTACGCTTTGCCCACTGATCTCTTACCACTTCTTTTATGAAATTTATGTGCTTCACAGTCCTTAGGAACTATTTTGTGCAGGGGCTCAGATCTCTTTTATCTGTTTCAGTCCTCAAGCCACAGCTAAGTCTGGGCTTCCGCATTTCTTTCTCATCTCTGTTTGTATGTTCGTTCGCCCTGGATATGTCCTGAGTTTGACTACTGCTTAATGTTCTTACTTTCAATTTTGATTTGGGTCTGGCATGTGGGAATGAGTTTTGGGTTTATTTTCTTAGGTAAGGGTAATTTATTTATTATTGATAACATTTTATTAGCATTTTCATTGGGTTTTTCAAGAGGATTATTATTTTAACTAACATGCTGGCATATATTCAGAATTAAGTTTCTTTGAGAACTACTTACTTTGCTCTAATCTCATGTCATTTAAAAAAAAGTTTATTTTGTGTTTTGGTAATAACAAAGGAGTACTGTAACATAAGGGTGATGCCAGTGAATATATGGTTGTATTATAATTATTGTCAAGGGCTATATGTTTTGAATTTACCAATTGGGGTGGTCACCTCCTGAATTAAAAACATTAAACATATGTTCTAAAGATGGTATTTCATCTTTAAAGCTTTAAATTAGATATTCAAAGCTGATAAAAGCTCTATGAATTTGTACACAAGTACTGGATACTTAGTTCCAACACAAATAATGTAAAATGAATTTATGCATACTGTATAATTGATTAAATACCAGAGAACTAGACTAAAGATTAGGAAGTGTCTACACTAAATATTAGGAAGTGCACTACAGATAAAAGGTTGTCTGATGGGCTCTATTATTGTGGTTTATTAAATCACAATTACATTGTAGAATGTAATTTAAATGTCTTTTACAATAACTGAGGTCAAGTTCTGATTAGTTTGCACTGCTCAGAAATTATCCCCAGAGGCTTTATGTCTTTTAGCCTGTCCTCTTCCCATCTGTCCTCAGTGGGCTGAAACTCTTCTTCGTAGACTTGACAATCAAGCAAAATTACATTTCTTACCTATGATGTCATCAAACTATCTTGGAGATAAGCTGCTAATATAATAACTTTTAAATTATTTCATCCTGAAGGAAAGAAAAGAAATTTTCCTATTGATGAAACTAAGCAAGGAGAGAAACTCAATTTTCTCACATGTGTACTGATCTGTGAGTGTTGTACTGCGAGACTCGTATGGTTTTGTGAAAGACAAACTAGAAGTACACTTGTGTGTAATTTATTGTAGTTGATAAAATTGATGTTGCTTGTACCCTATCTCTCTGGTTATTCAATACATTTGGAAGATGCATTCCAGCCAAATGAACACCCTTCTGGCACAGACCTAGAATTGAACAGAGTTTTTCTTCGATCTTCAGCCTACGTTGGCCAAATGAGCTACAGAAACATGTGAGCTGCACTAACACAACTTGACAGGGCTTACAGGAAATATTAAAGGGTAGTTGTATGCTTTTCCCATTGTTTATGCAGTGCCACTATACATAAAATACACTATGTTTATAGAGGAGTTTTAGTTCATTTGAAGTTGAGATCTGATGAAATCGGGGTAATTTCATTAGGAGTGTGGTCATCTTTGTGTCTTATTATAGGAGTTTTCTCTCTCTTACCCATTAAGGAAGTTATAGGATAGAGGGTTGTTTAGGAATTCAGTCTTTCTCTGAAGTTATGCTTGTAAATATTTTTTAAACTACTTTTAAGGAGGGCATAGTTTTATAACTGTAGGTATCTGCTTTCATGCAAAAGAAATGCATAGTGTCCTCATGGTGATATATACTTTAATTTTTATGGTTTTCTAGATTTCAGATTCACACTCAGTGAGCACTTTAATTCAATATTTACACTTTAAGATTTCAGATGCGCTAAGGGTGCAGTGCAGTAGTGTCGCTTGCCTACCATGGGCCAGATCCTAGATGTCATCCTCAGCATTCTACAAAACAAAAGGTTTTCTATTACTTAAAAAAATTCTATTTCATTTACATTGTAGCTACTATAAATGGGAGCTGTAGTTAGAATGTGCTTTATACTTGATATTTTCTCTCCAGCTAATAAGGCTTTGCCTGCGGGAGGCTTCAAATAAGGGGATTTCAGTATCAGACACATTTGGGTCTACATCCCAGCTCTTTTCTTTTGTAGCTAAATTACTTTGGGAAATTCATCTTCCCAAAGTTCAGTTTTATCCCTTAAACAGGTTGTGTGAATTAAATAAATCAAAATATGTATATCAAGGTGTCTCTTATACAGTACATTTCAAGAAATGGAGACATTATCATTTACGTATATTTTAATGGAGATATAGAAGAAGGAATTCCTGGAATGTTTGCTCATACCAATATCTTACCAGAAGACCATAACGAATATTCATATTCCTTAAAATAAAATGAAATATGGCTTATTTAAGAGAAACTTAAAGTAGTTGAATATTATTTTTTCCGTGTCATGGGTAAAAGGAATAAAATAATAATAATACTCTAAAATAGTTCTAGTGTTCTTTAAGTGACAGCCCAATGCATAGAAAAAAGAATGTTTGTGCTTTGGACTGAAATTAGTCACTCTAAGTACCAGGAGAGAGGTTAGGTTATCAGTGAGGACGGTATGGTTGAGGAATTGGTACTGAGATTGCTACAGCATCTACTGCTTATAATGCAAAATGGCATTTGCCTTAGGGCTTACTGCTGTATCTTAGAAGACATGGAATTTACAAAGCTCTCTCTGGGGGAGATGATGAACTACAAAGAGTATCTGACATTTTCTTCATCTTCCCAATCACCATGTCTAGTCGCAGTGGATCATGTGATAGTACATATTCAGCACTGTACAGGTGAGCCAGAAAACCTATTTGCATATAATGAATATTTTGGTTTGAGTATTCAAAGGGTCTTTACAAATTGTATTACTGAAAGCTTTTCATTTTTTGTTTTGTTTGGTTCTGTTTTTTGAAACAGGTTCTTGCTATGTAGTTCAGACTGGTCTTGAACTCACTATGTAGCCCAGGCTGGCCTTAAACTTAGGGCAGTCCTTCTGCCTCAGCTGCTCAAGTGCACGGATTACAGATGTGCAGCACCATGCCGGTAAGCATATTTTTCTCTGATACGATTTTTAAAAGTACAACTTTAATTTTGTCATGAATTCAAAGAAACATGGGTCTGCTAGACCCACATTTATTTATTCTTTAGAATATTTCTATTGATGCATTAATTTTAATTTTATGAGTTTTATGACATTAATGTGTACTTAACAGAAAAATTCACAAAGATAAAGTATTGAATTTTTAGTATTTGTTGAGTGTTTATAAAAAAGCATCACAATGTGCAACATCAACTATATTTTGGTGTATGAAATCTAAAATAGAACAGTTCAAATAAATTCTTAAATGAACTGCAATGAAAATATCAATAACACTTTACAGAAAAGGAATATTTACTTCAGTTACCACACCCAGGGTAGTCTGCACGCAGGACAACAGCACATTCCATACACACACGTCTCTTACGCTGACAGCGCGTGTGTTTTGCTTTCCCAGACTGTCTGTAGGACACACCTGACATCTCACTGATCTTGCTGTTTTGCAGGTGGTTCTTGTTATAGTATACAGTGTATAGTTAAAAGGAACATAAAATATCAAGAAAATAAAGTATTAAATTCTTAATGTGTATTGTGTGTTCAGAATAAAATAGACATTTTCCTATAAACTGTGTACTTGCTTACAAACCTAAAAGACAACATCAGAAATACATTCCTAGACGAACTACAATGAAAATGCCAGTAGAACTCTACAACAAAACTAAGCTTCGCTTCAATGGCCACAGCCAAGGCAGCCTTCACACGTGACATATGCATATCCCATGTGCGCATTTTGCTTACCATGACAGCACATGTGTTTAATTTCCTTTCCTATGTGGCAGTCTTTCCATTTTGTTAGGAGCTTCCCACTATATTGTACAACGTGGACTTAGCAGGGAAATAAAATATCAATAAAACAAAATATCAAATATGTAATCAGTGTTTAGAATAGACAGCAACATTTTCATATCATTTGTTTACTTGCTTATAAAGTCTAAAAGATAACATCAAAAATAAAAACTTATGTGAACTACAGTGTACACACAAACAAAAGTCTAGCACAGAAATAAGCTTTGCTTTAACTGTCACACCCAAGGCAGTCTTCACACAGGACAACTGCATGCTCTCTATACAAGTGTTGCTTACACTGAGAGCACATATGTTTTATTTTCTTGTCCTTTCTTGTAGGGCACAGGTGATACCTTTTTTCCCTCCTGTTGTTGTAGGTCTTTGTGATGCTGCATCTACCTGTTTACCTGTCAGCTCATCAGTGTGTCACACAGTACTTTTGCATAGTTCCTTGGGCAGGAATATTTTATCTTTCCTCTGCTATAAATGATTCCATATGAGCTCCAGGCCCAACCCTCTAAGAAAATTTCTCTGTGAAATTTTCCTGTTGTTATTTTCTTTGTAAACTATCAAACTACTTATGCCACATATTTAGAATTAAGTAAAACAGAACCACTGGTCAAAGCTTTGTGTTTTAATTGGCAGCATATTTGCTGCAAAGCTTATTAACAACATACTCTATCTTTGGTTTTGTTGTGGAAAGTTTCTACCCCAGGCTTTATTTTGTCAAGGTTTCCCTATCAATATTACCATTAGGTGAAATGTTGACAACAGCACAGTGTATTTTACTGTGCCATATATAGGGTCAATGTTATATCTTTCTGAAATCCAAATATTGTACTCTACAATTCTCTGTATGGAAATTATAACATTTCATTGGGAATTTCTGCTTCATTCCTATGTACCGCTCCTGCACCAGTCAATTTATGCTCTGTTAGCAAATGTAACATCAACTGGAAACTGATAAACCAACTGTTGAATGTCCCATTCTGATTATGGGAGATAGGAGCAACAAGTGTGTTCACATCATTTGGTGACCTGATTAAAACATTTGAGACAAAAATTTTTACCCTTTGTCATGGTTACTTTTCTCTTGTTGCTGAGACAAAATACCCAATGCTCAAAATAAAGGAAGGAAAGGTTTATTTAGCTTACAGTTTTTGGAGGTTTCTGTCCATACTTGGCTGGCTCAGAGGCAGAGTGGCACATGGCAGAGGGCAAACATTTATGGCAGTAGAGCACAGCAAAAACAACCAGCAAAAGGGAGGAATGGCAGCAAGCAGCCTCTTTCTACCTCCCTTGCATTGTAAACAGCCTGCCCCCACCCAAGGGGTGCCTAGCTCTCACACAATCTCCATGCTCTCCTCTTCCACAGGCTGAGGATGTATACAAAGTAAGCGCCTTGACTTCCTGCTGAGTTACTCAACCAAAGCTCTAGACTCCCCAAGTTGACATAATGTATCAACTATAACATCTTTAAAATAAAAATATTTGTGCTTGAAACTGAAAAAAGTCATTAATAATCAAAGGTTTGGACAAAACATTGGCAGCCTTATGTGTCTTGTAAGATAGCCAAAAATTAGTTATTTGTTATTATCAGAAATTAAATACCAAGACTGGAAATGTGGATGGTAACAACAGTAATTTTCTAAAGAGATTTTTTTTGGAGGTACAGGGGTTGAATGCAGGGCCTTGGCACTGAGCTACATCCCCAGCCCTTCTTCATGTTTTATTTTGAGACAAGATCTTGTTAAGTTGCTCAGTTGTTCAGTCAGACTGCGCTTGGACTTGCATTCCTCCTGCCTTAGCCTCCCAGAGTGTTGTGAATACAGGCCTGGACCACCATGCCTGGGAAGAGATTTATTTTGATTAACATTATTGTATCTGTCCCTTTCTAGAAGCATCAAGTTAAATATTTCTTCATCATTTTCTGATTAATATATTAGAGTATTAATCTTTTGTATGGGAAAAAGTACAATTCCTAAAATAGTTCATAAACACAAGCACTCACTTCCAATGATGATGTGATTGAAAATGATCTGAATAACCTGAGAGAAAGTTTAGGATTACTTATTCGAGTGCTCTAACCTCTAAGTCAAGTTACCTGCTGCTTATATAGACACAATTTTTTCAGTGAAATGTACCATAACTTCATGTGCTTATGGTAGGCTGATCAACGGCTCTCCAAATCTGTCCAGGTCCCAAAATCCAGAATATGTGGATGTTACTTTTCATTTGTAGAATGTTTAAGTTAATGATCTTGGAAAGGAAAGAGAATCTGTGAGTCTCAATGTAATAACAAGGAATGTAGCAGAATCAGAATCAGAAAATGCAATCACATGGAGAGGCGAGGATGGAAATGGAGATGCCACACTGCCTTTACGGGCGTAGGGTGAAGGCCCCCCACAGAAGGAAAGCAGTGCCTGGAAGTTAGAAGGAAGGAAATTTACTTGCCATGGTGCATGCTGATGGGTGCAGCCCTATTTATTGCACATGGGTTTTAGACACTGGTTTTCAGATCTTTAAGGGCACAAATTTGTATTAAGTTAGTAAGCTTATACTAGTTTCAATAGCAAGAAGGAATGAGCACTGTGCTAAACAGTTATATTTTTTCACCTGTAGTACATAGTGTGGATTTGAACAGGGAACTCTGAAAAGGCATAGTTCAATATTTCTTTGTGGAATAGAGAGTCTAAAATTCATGGAATGGCTTTTGGCTTGTTGGGTCATTTAGAAAATAAGTTTAGCAAAGGGATGAATTAAAACACTATATAAAATGAGATTTAAGATTCTAGTAATGTCACTAAAAGCCTTTACTGAAGTTTAAAATCTAAGAACTACTTGCAGATTTTTAACAAAGAATTTTAGTTGTGAGGTGGTTTTCAAATATCTATGTATTTTATATTAATATTGTCTTAGTTACTTTTGTCGGTGCTGAGACAAGATACCCAATGCTTACAAGTTAAGGGAGAAAAGGTTTATTTAGCTCATGGTTTGTAGAGGTTTCAGCCTATAACTGGCTGTCTCCAAGGCAAGGAGGCATGGCAGACAGGTATCCTAGAGCAGAAAGAGTTCATGATGGACAGAAGGTAGCAAAGCAGCAAGGGTCAATCACAGCTCTTTCTGTCCCTTACATCTTATGCAGACTACTTAATGCGGGCACACCCTTAATCCTAGTGCCCTGATCCTAGCATTGCACCATGAACTGATCACAGCTTCACACAATCTAGATCCAACCACCCCTGAAAAATCCCTACGTATAACTGCATGAGCCTTTGGGGGAACATTTAGACACAAGTTATAACATAGTTAATGGAAAGCATATCCTATAGTTTACATTTAATGGTTGGTTACATCTTGTTTTACCATCCATAAACATACTAAGGCCCTCTTTATTCCAAATCTTCTACTGTGTGTCATTCCATGTGCCCAAAGTAATTGAAAATGTTCATTAATTTAGACAATAGCAAATTAATAATCATGATCCATAAAATGAGAGTGTATTGCAAAATGAGCTTGATGCCATAAATAGATCTTCACTGATAAATTTTGCTGTTTGTGACCTGCTGTTATTACCTTGATTCTTAGAATATTAAATATGGAGACTGGGTTTAGGAAGAACCTGAAACTTCACCTTCAGCAGCCCTCACCAAAGTCAGTCAGTTTGGTTCAGATGTAACTTTCCAACATGCAAACAAGCAGCACACTCACCACAGTGTGTGCAAAGTGAAAATTTTAAAGCTTTTTGGTGGAAAACTGCATCCTGTAAAATTAAAGGTAAATTTTTCTCATATTTTACATTTACAAAATAAAGCAATCTCAAACGAACAAAATAATTGTGGGAAACAAGTATATTTGCCTAAGATCATGAACATAAAACGATGATTTATAATTTTGACTATGTTATTTTTACAATGGATATTTCATTATATTCTTTTTATGGTAGTAGCATAGATTCTCATTAAGTGTTCAAAAGGAGAGGATGAAGAACTGAAAAATGAGTAAGAGCTGTGAAAAGTAATCAAGAAAACTAGGGTTGTGTGATTTAGTTTGGACATATTTTTTCTTAGCCTGAAAGCAGTCTTCTACCCTTATAAATACTTTTAATCTGTTGACAGAAACTGTTTGCTTGTCAGTTTGAAGAATCATCTAAAAATGGTAAGGCTTTCATAACTAACAGCGGTGTTTTGATTCCTCTTGTTTTATGTGTGTATTGTTGAAATGATCACAGCTTAATGAGTATATTGTTTTCAAGGGAGTTACTCATACAGACTTTTACTGTAAGCATAATTATTTGAAGGTAGAATATTGAGTTTATATTGTGTAGAATAGAGTACAATAGAGATAGAGGGAAAGTTCAACAATTCCACATCTTAGCACAATTATTTTTATTGTTGAATGTTATCTCCAAAACTTTTTATATATAGAAAAGAGCACACACACACCACACACAAACACACATGCACATGCACAAAGATTTTCTGTCCTACTTTATTCTCTACAATGTTACATCAGCAGGTTGTTTCTGTGGTGCTACTTACTTTTTGTTATCATATTAATGATATGTAATTTATAGTCTATCTCCATTGCAAAGGTGTCACCATGAACAATTGCTTTATATCATTTAAGGTTCAGCTTAAATGATGACTCCTCAAAAGCCTTCTCCCCATTAACCTGCTTTGAATAGATTTTCTCTTACCTTTTCCATGGCACTCACTGTTTGCAATTAGTTGATTTGCTTGTTTGTTCTTCTTCCTCCCTACAATGTAAACTTCATGGAGCATAATTCTTCACATTATTCAGTCTTGTATCCTGAATGCCTACATCAATACATACAACAAATTATTTATTCATAAGTACTTGTTCAATGATAAATTAGTATGTTTTTCATGGTAATTGTGGCAGATTTTTGAATATTAAAATTCTTATTACAACATTATTTCCGATGAGCCATCTCAAGATTGTTTTAGCTCCAGGGGAAAATGTTTCATTTTGTTTTTCCTCTCTATGATTCTTCTTCTTGAGTTTCTAAACAGGGCTAATGACATGGCCTGGGGAGATTGCCCAATTTGTGCTCGGTGGGGAAGTCCCTGTTTGCCTGTTAGAAGAGGATTGACTGCATGGATAAAAACAGCTCTTTAATTCATGATAGTGTTAGCGGTAACTTATTAGCACTCTTCAATCAAACAGGCATGGCAAGTTTACTAACGGTCCCAACTGCTCTTAACTGACTGATGTTGCTTGAGTCACAGAAGTGAGGCCACTGAGCTTCTTTACTTTTGAGCTTAGAAACATTAGACTAAATCACCAATGATGCTTTCTTCTTTATTTCAATTAATAAGTTCTTTTCTGCTCAGTCTGTGTGCAGTGCTGGTGAGTAACTAGAAATGTAGATACATATTTCTGCTGCATGAAAGTTGATATAAGCAGGTTAATCTCTAAATTCTACAAATTTAATAGTAAACTCACTCATCCAGCATAGTCACTTCATCCTCTAAAAGCTCCAGCTTTATGTAGGATAAAAATTAAATTCTTGTTTTGTTTGCTTTTATGCTTTCTTCTCCTGAAGAAACTGGGGCTTATAAAGGGGAACGAAGTTACGCAGGGTGTCATTACTAGTGACAGCAGAGCCAAGACTCATAGTGAGGGACATTCGACTCCAAATCCAAATCCAAATCCAAGGTGTTCCCCAGAGGACATTTGTCCTTGTCTAACCTGAAAGTCTTTGTGTGCATTACCAATACTATTAGCCTACCCGTTTGTATATGGATGGTCTGTTTTGTGTAGGTTGAAGGACACAATTGCATGAAGTTCTATTTCCAAGGATTATGTAAAGAAATAAGAGGAAAGTGAATATATGAAATGTTATAAGAATAGAAAGGCTTACTTATAAAGGAGTTTTACAGTAGGAAGAAGAAAAAGCAATTTAGGCATCCGTGTTTAAAAAATTAAAAACCAGAACGAAGACAGTTTTAGTGGGTAAAACTAAATCAAACACTTTCATAAGGAAATCTCTTATCTAGGAATCAAATTTTAGGTCAACAAACCAGACATACTGGTTTATAATTAATGATATCTAAGTTCTTTTTCATGGTTATATATAGTTCTAGGGTTTATATAATTTATTATGCAAATTAGAATCATTTTAAAAGTGGAAAGGGGAAGTGTTATTATCTTATGGTATACTGAGGCTCCTTACTGTGCCCTCATTCTGTTCCGCTGACCTTGGCGCGTTGAGAATCTCCTGCACGGCACTTCAGTCTTGCCTCCACTTGTAGCTCACCAGCTTATCTTCCTATGGCTATCTATTTTCACACCAGGTAGTCAGTTATGTTACACTGTAGCAACCTTTGAGAGACAGTGCAAGACAATACTTCACCTCCTTCCCTCTCTGATTAGCAAACAGGTGTATTTCCTATCACCTAAACATCTTGCTTTAATTTGTTAGAGAAAAATCAACCTGAAAACACAATTCAACATATAACTTGTACTGATGCTTATTTTCTTAGGAGCCAAAAATGTAGTCTTCTTAGATATCTACTAATATGTAAAAGAAAGTATGACATATTTAAAATCAAACAATCACTATCCAGTCCTTAGATCTCATGGAAGTTATACTTTTTTCAGTTAAGAACAGAGGACAATGGTTTTTGCCCTCCTAGAGAAAGAGTAAGTGTTGGCTAGTTCTTAAGTGCACAGTGATCTCTCATGTAAATATATGTTGACTAAGAGTTGGAAGGTTTTTAATCAAATGAACCATATTTTTCAGTCAAAAGTGATTTACTATTGGATTATTAGTGAATTAACTTAGTCTATTTGAACACTGTCATTCAAATGTCAACTTTATAATAATAAAAATTATATTTAGTATTCTATTTCTTAGGCATAAACTTCTCCCCATGTCCCATATCAAGAAAGGAGTAAATGAGACTATATGGACTTTCTGCATTCACAAAAAAATTCAGTGTTTCAGCTATAGCCCAGACAGAACTCACTCTATTAGCATTATAAGCAGATACAATATTGTGTTCTAACACCTACTCTATACCTAGTCTCAAGTTTTAACAACAAAATGTCTGATAGAAAGGCACGAAAGTTATTTAAATTTACTTGAGAGTCAGGATCAACAACTACACTGTTTTCATCATAAAAAGATGAGCTACGTCTGTTTATTCCACACATGGCCTAGTCTGCGGGAAACAAAAGGTGAGCAGCAACTTTCTTTTCAATGAATGGATGAACTGCAGTAATTCATAAACCAAGATACAGCGGGAAAACAACTGAAGGTGGTAGTCATGGTGGTATCATTGTTATACCTGAAATTATGAAACAATTTACAGGTTGCTCCAACACTTCCTGGGCAAGGAGATGGCACTGGAGAGGCAAGAAGGTGGCACTGGAGATTCTGCACACATAGAAGTATGTTTTCTTCCAAAGTAAATGTCAACTTGCTACTGCTTAATCTGGCTCATTTTACAACAGTATTAGTTGATCTCTGCTGCCAAAACAAAATAGCATAGACTAAGGGGACTAAAAAAATGTATTTTCTTAAGATTCTGGAGGTTGAAGTCCAAGACCAGGATGCCAGTATGGTCCTTGGAAACGTACATAAGAACAAATTTAAGAGTTACAGGTCTCTAGGAGTGTCAGGAAGTATAGTGGCCGAGGGGACTGAGTCACCAAAATTATAGGAGAAAGCTCCCAAATCTAGGGAATGAGATAGATTTTGGAACCATTTAGGACCCCAAATAGATACAGCTGTAAAATAAACTCTCTACAACATATTTTAGTTGAATTGCCAAAACTTCAAAGCAAAGATATGAAAACTGATTGCAGAGAACATTAAATCATGTAAAGCGGCAAACATAAAAAATAACTGTAGATTTCTTAACAAAAATGCCAAAGAGCAGGAGGGCTTGGAATTGTGAATTTTAAGACCTCAAAGAAAATAATTGCCAATCTGCAAGACTAATTCTGCAAGGTTATTCTTCAACATCTATCGAGAAATAAAGACCTAGTGTAAGCACAAACTGAAGAAATTAATGATGCTGAAGCTAGCAATGCAGAGAGTACTTAAGGGATTCCTGACAGAGAAGGAGAAGATCACAACTGTGGGACCAAGGGAAATAATGAGTCAACTGGGAGAGGAAACAAATGAATGAAAAGCAGGAGTGAATCAAATACTATAAAAATAAGAAAACGACAGTAATTAGTACGTATTCTTCAAAAACAGCACGTAGTATAAATGGTCTTAGTTCTACGATTAAAGGACAAATCTGGAAGACTAGATAAAATAAACAAGACCCAACTCTAGGTTGTCCGCAAGAAACGCACTCCCTAGGTAAAGCCAGGCACAGACTGAGAGAGGAAGGATGAGACGGGGACTAGGAGCAGCTGGAGGCCAAAACGCAAGCAGCAAGAGCTGCCTCAAATCTGACAAATCAGGCTCCAGACTGAATCTGGAGAAAAAAGGCCGTTGCATATTGATAAAGGGAATATTCACCAGGAGGAGATAATGATTACCGTATTCCTCCAAATTAAGACCAATGTAATTATATATTACATTGATTTTTTTTTTTGCTCTAAAGGAGTATTTTCAGGGAATGTCTGACTTTTTCCATGTACAAAAATCCACATTTATTCAGGTGCAGCCATGCCCCCTCCTCCTGGGACGTGGTCATACCTCTTCAAATCCCAAATTCTGACCTGAATTTCTGGTGACTCCATTTCTTGTAGAACCGTTGGCCCTGGTCTCTCATGTACAGCGATGACCTTGTCCTTCAATGAGCACTGCTTGTTTGTCTGGCTTGCTTACAATGCACTGTTACTGCACACACAATTGAATCGTGTATTATCTACTGAACTGTAATGATTCATGTTAGACCTGACCATGTCCGCTTGTTATTAAGTGCATGTGGTATTTGTGCATGGTGTCTGTGCTCTGCTTGGTCATCTGGCAGTAAGTGTTAGTTTTATCTGCTTCTCACATTGTTCCCTCTTGTCCAAAGGCACTCCCTTAGGTATTGAAAAATATGGAATCATAACTTATCATTTATTTGAAGTGTTCATGCCGATGATATTTGATTATATATTACTGTTTTATAATTTAATATGTCCGTCTCGCATTCCTGCACATCTGTTGAGTGTGTCTTCCTGGGACTTGTTTTGGGGGTAGAGCTTATGTTACAAGTGTCATGAAAAATCATTCTAGGGCTTATTTACCAGTTAGGCCTTACTTTTTGAGGGAAATAGAATATTAATATGTATGCGATGGAAATTCGTGCACATTGTTTCATAAAATAAACTCTATTTGACATAAAGGGCAAAATAAATATGCCATATTAAGTGACTTCCATAAACCACTCTTACAAATAAATGAAATAGGCAAAAATACCAACAAAGATCAGATGTAAACTTCATTACAGATCAAATGGACTGCACAGACATTGCTTACAGAATATTTTATCCACCATTAGCAGAATATAATTTCTTTTCAGCAGCCTATGGGTCTTCCCCTCAAACAGACCATTTTTTAGACCCTAAAAGAAGTCCTAATTAATACAAATAATCTCATGTATCCTGTTAGAACATAAGGGATTGAGGCTAGAAATCAACAACAAAAGAAATGAGGGAAACATTAAAAACACATGGAAATTAAATAAAACACTTTGAATGATTGGTGATTGAGATTAAGGGCTAGTTAAAGGTATCATTCTACAGAGACACATGCATACTCATTCTTACAGTGGCACAATTGCTAGGGTGTGGGAATAGCCGAGATGCCAGTCACATATGACATTGTATTAGATAGCTTTCCTATCACTGAGACATAACACTTGACAACCAAACCTTAAAGGACAAGAGAGGGGTAAGAAATCACATGAATGAAAATGGTCAAAATATGTTATTTGCATGTACAAATATACCCAAATGGATTTAGTTGTTTTGTATTACTAAGTGCATGAATAAAAAACTATGTGCCTGCAGATTGAGACCTTGAGCTCTCTCTGCTTGGTTTGTGTGGTCACTTTTTCTATTCTGTCAAGCGACATTTCTCTGAGTACCGGTAAGATTAATGGAGGGGAAAAGGGGCAAGAGGATATATACATATATGAGAGAGAGAGAGAGAGAGAGAGAGTTGGGGGAAACTTTGAAGGCCACCAATCCTATTGTGTTAGTCTCTACCCATATGATCTCATTTGATCTTAGTTGCCCCCTAAAAGGCCTACTCTCAAATATAGTCATGTGCAGGGTAGGGATTGAACATATGAATTTTGAAGGAACACAGTTAAATCCATAGCAATCACTTATCCTCAAGTTATGGCACTTAAGTGTCCTCTAATTTCCAGTTCAGAGTTATATCCTCCCTCTGTCAAACTGATTTACCCTCACATCCTCCACAAGTATTGGAATAGAGATGTCCCCCTCCCCCAGTCTTGTATCTGAAGGGACTTGGTTTTAGGACCTCCTCATGGATACCAAACTTTGTGAGGATCTGACTTCCTTATATAAAATGACCCAGTACTTTAGTGTAAAGTATGCACATTTTCCTGTGTACTTTAAATCAAGTATAGGTTTTCAGGAACACTTAATACAATGTGAACAAAATATAAACAGTTGCTATGTGGTGTCATTTAGAAAATACTTGTGAGAATAATGCCCGGATATGCTCAGCCCTGAGGAATTTTTTAGAAAGGTTCGCACTTGCAGATGACTGCATCTGCTGATTCGAACCCACATGGGGATGGAGGACCAGCTGCTCTTTCAGAGATAGTTTTCTAAAATATGCATTGTTATTCTATTACTTCAGAATAACTCCGCCACTTCTTATCCGCCTTAGGAGAAAACATCTATGTGTAGCATTGTCTTGAGCCAACTCTCTCACAACATTTCCAGCCAACACCCCAGCTCCCATTTTGGATGTGTGTTCAGACATGATATGCACGTCTCCATATGGATACATCTGGAGCAGACTAGAAAATCCCAGGGAAAATAGTGAATTTGGAAAAGTAACTTAACATGAATGTCAGTGAACAGATTTTTATGATAAGGAAAGGCTCAATATACTTTTAATTGCTGGTATGAATGCAAAATATAACTTTTCTGGAGATAATTTTGCAATTTCAAGCTGTCTGATGTATTCAGTATCCTTGATCAACAATTTCACTTAGCAATTTTTGTCACATGACAAAATTATAAAAAGATATGTCAGCATAGTTATCTACTGTAGTAGCCACTTTGTCAACATTCTGGAAATAATTCAATTGTTCATCAATCAAGGACTGATTAAATCAACTTTGGTACATCCACATAATAAAGTACCAAGTGAAAATGAAGATTGTTACTATTTTCTGCAGTAGAATAATCTTCGGTATGCATTAATTTTAAGAAGAAAGGTGGGAAAAAGTATGCACATTATGGCACCAGCTATCTAAAGTGGTCTATTTATGAGTGTGTTTGTGTGCGTGCTCATGTGCATACATTTACTATTTCTCTATATTTTTAATGGAAGAAAAAGTAAAATACAATAGTTACTATTAGATGTGGAAGTGAACAGGTTGGAAAAGCAAGAGATCATAGCTGTACTATTCTGAATTCATCTTTTTTCCTTGTGTAGATTTTGTAATGATTATATATATTTATAAAACACATTTAACCCTTGATCTTATCCAAAAGGCTGAGAAACGATATAAAAAAACCCAAATTTAAATAAAGGAAATACTTAATACTGAAAATGAAATCAAGTGAACAAGTCCATGTACCTATTAAGAGTCTTGTCATACCTGAAGAGTTATTGCAAAAGATTTTAAACCTAATCATTTAGGCTTTCCTATTCCGGTCTTCAAGAAGAACATAGAAAATACAAAAGTAAATTAAGCTGTTTTAGCAAATCATAAGGATTGCGGATGTGCTGCTTTTCCTATTCTGAGATAGTTGTGTGTATCATAACTATGTATTTAAATACCTACACTACACGCATGTTGTGCAATAAAGCAAATGTTGATACTGTTGAGGACAGGGTTTTAGGCAGGCAGGTTTTACTTGCAAAATTGAGAGAAGCAAAGTTCTCATAATCATAAATTTTAACCTGGGGTATTGGCATGGACATATTATGTCTTCATCAATTGAAATACACTTTTATTCATTTTTGTCCACTAGATGGTATATGAAAGTTTGGCCAACTACTGAGTAGACTTAGTCATCTAGATTATGTTATTTAAATAATATTTTTCACTACAGGAAGTATTTTTTTTGAGAAACAACTAGTTCCACTTATGGGTTAGAATACTTACTAAATAAATAACTACACACACGATAACCCTAAAACCCCATGTCATATCAAATAGTAAGAATAGAATCAAGCATTCAAATTCAAGTATCAACAAAATGAAAAATTTCAACAGCTGAGAACCTATTAATTGTGATTAAATACTTGAGTTGGTAATGATATATAGAATAAGTTTGAATTACATTAGAAAACAAATTCACCAGAAGATAAAAATGCAAAGATCATTTATCTTACTTTTCTGGTGAAAATCGTATCTTAGTACAAGCCTATAGCTGACAAGTGATCTATCCATTGATAAATTACTGTAGGTTATATTTAAAGAGGAAATAATTGAATGGGAAGGTAACTATTACCAATCCTCAAGACAATGAGCCTTGTCAGGATAACAGTGGAAGTTTATCTTATTGAAATTAACACCTGGTTTGATGTGTATTTGAGGAGAAACAAAGTGTTTTTCTCTTATAGTCAACATAATAGTTCTGTTACCAAAAGGATATTTTGCCCTATACTTTCTATTGGACTGTCCATAAACCAGAGCTCCCACTACCCCCTTGGTTTGATTAATTTGCTAGGATGTTTTAAAGGACTCATAAACAGTTTATCCATGTGTATGGTTTGTGTCTGGATGTCTCCCCAAAGCCTTGGACAATCATGGGGTGAGAGTTTTTTTGAGGTAGCTCCATCTAGTGTGTTATGGATTCATGGTCCAATGAATCCATAAGGGAATAAGCAAATGAGTGCCACACTCACCCTGGGGCAGGTAGCCCGCATACAATGTAAGGACAGAAAGGTTTGTTCTCACTCTCTCTGGTAGCTTTTGCTGTCTTTTGCCACCATGAAATGTTCCTCCTCTGCCACTATGCCTTGGTGCCAGCCGATTACAGCTTGAAACTGGTACAAACTGTGAATTAACTAAAACCTTCCCCTTTTAACTTTGGATGTTTGGGATTTTGTCTCAGTAACAAGAACGGTAACTAAGATACCATGTTTACTAGCTTTTCAAAAGTGATATAATAAAGCCTAGATATGAACAGCCAGGTAGAATGTGTGCACAGGGTAAAGTATGGGAGCAGAGCATGGAGTATCTATGTCCTTGGTAGGTGCACCATCCTCTAAGAACCCCCACTTGTTAAGCTATTCAGAGACTCTCTGAATATCAAAATCTAGTGATTTTTATGGAGTCTGCACCACCAGAGACTAATGTAGCCATGCACCATTGATAATAGGAATATATCCTGAGAAATATGCCGGGAGTTCAGTCATTGTTAAAACATCAGAGTGAACTTACACAAACCTAAAGGTATATCACACTACCTCCCAAGGCTGTTGAGTATACTACATTGTTCCTATACTACAAAGCTTTCTGTATCATGTTTGGATCATGTCAGGGAACACATATAGTGCTGTAGTATGTCTAGTACTAAATACTGTAGGCAAATTGTAACTGTTATTCCTGATATGTCGACTCCCATGGATTGAAAAGTGCCTAACAAGTTGGTAAAGCATGTTCCTCAGTGTGTCTGTGGGTCATGGGGCCATGGCCTTAGTTACTGTCCATATTCCCTCGCCCATTTCTCGGAGTTGTTGCCTTGCTCTGCTCTCTGGCTGCCACAAACTAAACAGCTGTGCTCTGCTGTGCCCTTCTGCCATTAAGTCCTGCCTGAGAGAAGGTTGACAGTGAGCTGATTTCTCTCAAACTATGAGCTAAATTGAAACTTTCCTCCTTTTGGGGATTGTGTCCAGCAATGGCAAACCTGACTAAGACACTATTGTAGCACTATGGTCAGTCACTGAGTATCTAGACATACCTAGATTTTTAAAATGTACAGTAAAAATAAAGTGCAGGGATTAAAATGTACACAGTGTACAGTAGCTATCATGAACAGAGACTGCAGGATTGGAAGTTGCTCTGAATGAGTCAATGAATGGGGCATGAATGCAAACTGGACATATAGGACATTCCTATGCACTCTAACAGACCATACACTGTATACGTAGGTTACACTAAATTTATAAAAGTTTCCTTTTCTCTATAATAAATTAAGCTTACTTTGCTATAACGTTTTGGTGAGCTTTAAAAAGCTTTTTGACTCTTGCATGGGTGCTTTGTTTCTGTTAAATCCTGCACTAAAAAGTTTCTTACGAATTTTTCTGCTTTTTCCCCCCCTCTTTTTATCTTGCTCCTTCTTCTATGTGTTTCTGTTTTGGGTATCACTTCAGGTTTAGTGTCTTTTGTAACCTTCTCATCTTTGGGAAAATTCTTTGCAGTCATGTATGGACCCCTAAGTGTCTTCTCCCAGACACAATTCTTATGTTTGATGTCTTTGCAAACCCCAGCAATATCCCTGATGCAGTCGGATATTTGTAGTCCTTCTAGAGTTGCGTGTCTTTTCAGTGTCTTCCTCGGTTGTAATGTAGCCCGAGCAAAGATTTCCTGTGTCCGTTGGGCTGTAGAGCTGCTCTAACTCTTTGATGTATTAGAACAAAAATGTGTTATTTGGAGAAAGGAGCTACA
>PVLD010015873.1:30288-47068 GCA_004027595.1 Dinomys branickii
ACATTGATTTTGTCTCCTTTTGATGAAGGTCCTCCCAGGTATCCTTTTATAAGCTAGGGAGGAGTCACAATGCTGAAGATTTGCTCTGGCAAACAATTTCTCTTCACAAGTAACTTATCTAGACACTGCAAAAATTCTCAGTTGCCTTCATATCAGCATTTTCACTCTCTGTTCACCTTCACGTTATGCAAAGAATAATGGTTCTTGAATCATTTAAGCCACTCAGCTAATAGTACAACACTGCAGTGATATCCAGCCTTTTCTTTCAGTATTACGATTAAACTATTCATTTAGCCATGATTCTTATGCTGCTAAAAGAGATATACTTTGGTGTCTGATCTTCAATTTAGAGTGATAGAAAAATTTTCCCCAATTTTATATAGTACCTTCCTGAATTTGTGTTAATCTTGTTGCCTTCAATAAAGCAGATACATTCACACTCTCCATTCCTTTATTCTTATTTTTCATGATCATAACCATGGCAGAAAGGAGAATGTTTGACTGAAAAGCGATAATTAACATTGATTTTTATAGTTCCATTTGCTTTTTATTTCATCTATATTTCAGTTACTTATGGTGATCTCTTACTAGCAACATTCGCAGTGGATTTTGTATTATTAGAGACAATGATAAAGTTTAAGGGCAGCAAAAGTTTGCTATCTGATATAGTTTTATGAATGTTTCTCTCTCAATGGGCTAAATAATTGTTTTCTTACAAATATCACCCATAGCATTTATATAGGAATTGAGGTGTACATCACCTATAGTATTTATTAAGCAGTAAGTGAGAAAGCTGGCTGCAGTTTGATTCAACTAAAAGCTCTTCAGAGAGGTATCACTTTATCTTTATTCCTCTAGGCAATGAATTTATAGGCAGCACAGACTAAGATGAATTTCAGACCTACAGTATACCAAGATAACTACATACTTGCCGTTCACACAGATAACAGTTTCATGAGCTACCATCACCCACCCACAACTGATATTTACACTTGCATAATTGCTCCGTTCTGTCAATGAGCTATGATCAACTTGACAGAAATGTCTCAGTGTGAGTTCAAAAGATGCTTCTAAAATGAATGTCTTACTTTATTTGCAATTCTACTGTATAGAATCAATAATATAAAATATTATATCTCCCTATATTTTCTACCATTTGATGCATAAAGGTCAGTTTCAATGGAATTGTTTTAATGACACATTTTTCTCTTCAAGCATGCAACTAACATGCGAACGTGTAGCTGTGAAACTTGGAATAGGATTCTGAATGTCACTTGTTAAGTTCTGGGGATACAGAGCATATTGCATCTTCCCTGAGCTATGGCTTCCTCTGAGAGGGCACCTGAGATCCTGGTTGTCTCTTTTTATGCAATAATGAGGAAACTACCGGCAGAAAGACTGGAAGAGAAGAGTTGCTTAGACAATGAAAAGTCTTAGTCCACAGTCTGGCTTTATATAATAAAGTGTTATTAAGTGTTCTTAAGTGTTATTCTCTTCGATGTAGTAAATATACTCTATAATATAAATATGAGTCATTTGGATTTCTGCAGAGTTTAGATATTTCCATGTTAACCCTTATGCATTGCTATGAGAAAGCTGGGGAACTTACTTTTTTGTATGCTATGCTCGTGTGCACTGGATACTTCAGTTATTAAGAGTACATCATGAGGACTCTGTGGGTCTAAGAGATTTATTGTTTTGTACTTTTAGTTCTGTCATCTTGGTACGAAGTCCTACTCAATATTTAAAACAAATGCCATGTGTTAAGTCTGTAGACATGACTACCTTTCCTCCCATTAATATTTGCATGGAATGTATTTCCTAAATATTTTCCTTTGCTTTCTTTGCATAATATTCTATAATTTTAGCTGTGTGAACCTTTATATTAAAACTGTGTGGTTTTATTTAGTTAGTTTTGTAAATAACATATTGACATATTTGAAACTTTCTTTTTAAATCCGGTCTATCAACATCTACCTTCTTGAGAACTTTTGTCTCAATTATAATATAATTAATGTTAGGCTTGGTCAAAGTCTACCATCTTGCTATTTGCTTTCTTATTGTCCAAAATACTCTATTTAATTTCTTCTTCATTTTCTTGTCATTACTGTTATACACTTAACAACATAATGTTAAGAACACATAGTTATAACTTAAAACAACTGATTTTCCTCACAGTATCTAACAGAACAAAGCACAACAATCATTTAGATTTACTGTTTCATCATTCCTTCCTTTAGATCGTGAACCCCATGCAGTAACAGTCCTATTTTCCTGCAGTTCTTCACTTCCTATTAGTGTAGGTAGGATTCATGCTGGATTTATTGTCTCAACTTTGACTCATCTTAGGAGTTTCTGAAACATCTGTTTAGAGTTTCCACCCTTCCAGTTCTTTTCAGATGGGTTTAATCACCATCTTCCTTTACTTAGTGAAGACTTGTCAGTGGATTTGAAGGGATTTCTTTGCAAATGTTGGGACTTCCCCACTGTGACCTCTTATTCTTCTTGGGTTCCTATTCATTTTTCAGCTGCCCTGAGAGTCCTAAATTCTGACTTGAACTCCTGAAATAAAAAATAACGCTGCTTTTTCAGGTAAATGTGA
This sequence comes from Dinomys branickii, assembly GCA_004027595.1. NCBI lineage: Eukaryota > Metazoa > Chordata > Mammalia > Rodentia > Dinomyidae > Dinomys > Dinomys branickii. The sequence goes on from PVLD010015873.1 coordinate 32,891, forward strand.
ATGCCCTTGGGTGTAATTTTTTTCTTTTATGTGCATCCCTTTTAATTCCTGCCTGCTTTTAAAAACAAGAGCTTTTACAAACACATATCTGCAATCAATCCTCTATTTTCAATGTTCTACGTTAGTAAGTTATTCTGTATGTTAAAATTTGTTCATAATTCCAGCATCCACCCTTGGCACCTTCCTAGCCCTTAGTGGTTGAAATGTGAGTTGTCCAACATGCACATCCCAGCTGAGTCAGGGATGATGAGGGGTAGAGAAGCACTGTGAAAGCTCAGGCATTTGGGTCTGGTGGAGGGGATTAGAATCCCAGCTTTGTCACCTGCAAGTAGGCACTATCTAGTCTAGTTTTCTCTTTTGTAAAATAAAGAATAAGAATAAGAACTTACTAGGGTGAGTGTTTTTATTTTTGGAATCGATCAGTGATATACTATTATATTACATGTTTACATATTTTCTTTAGGAACAAGGAGTGACTATTCATTGATTCAGTGTTCACAGTGAGACTTTATGGAACACGACTAGTGGAAATATTGAACGTTGACAGTATAAATAAGACATACATCGGTTATTGACGGGATGTTAATATTATGTAGACCCCTCTGCCATGAACAAAAGGAGAAATTCTCTCACTGCTTCCTCTACTTACATGGGTGCTTTCTGCATTCTATTTTTCTATATATTTTTTGTCTGCATGTAATTACATCACTATATTTAACAGTATTCTATGGAAATATATTCTTTCAACTCAGCAAACTTGGCTATTAGTCTTCATAAGAAAGAAGAGGGAGTAAGATAATAGGGATTTGCAGTCTAGGCTATAGGCTGTGGTGGGGACAATTCGAAAGAAGCAAATGATAACTCCTGGGTTTATCTATTTATTTTGCTGATGTTTGTCTTGGGATTGAACACAAAGCTATTTCACTGAGCTACATCTCATGTCCTTCTTCAAAAAAGCCTTACTTTTAAATTTTTTCTATTTTTTTTTTAAATTTAACATAGGGTCTTGCTAAATGCCCGTGCTGGGCTAGAACTCGCATACTCCTGCCTCAGCTTCCCAGCACCCTAGAATTACAAATGTGTGACCTTGTGCTTATTTCCCAGTGTGGCACTAGTGGAGGTGGTGGAAACTTGAGGTGGCAGGGTCTAGTGAGAGGCCTGAGGCTCCTGGCAGCATGCGGATTTTAAGTGACCAAGAGATAAAAGAATAAAAGGAACAACCTCTACTTTGAGAAATGAAAATAAGACTTGAATACTCATTTATTTAGTATGTGAAAGAGTGAGTCAGTACATAAGCAATTTGAAAGATAATCATAATATAACTTGAAACAGAAAACAGTAGGAGTAGTTAGCACTCTGCCTTTATAATCATCTGCGTAAGATAAACACAATATCATTTCATCCTTTGGCAAGTCAGGAAAATATTGTATATCTTGATATAAAATCTTTATTGAATAATATGCAATATCCTACAGCTATGCATAAACTTAAAAGTTCATTTTATGTCTTAATTTTAGCCTGATAAGTAATTATTATTCCCATTTTACAACTGAGACTTGTTAAGTATCATATCCTTTGGAAACCTCTTAATAAATCACTGTAAGAATGTAGGGATCGGGTTGATGCCTTACAGCTGTAGTTTTTCATTTCATTACTTTTAAGTGCATTAACAGTTTTGAGGGGGTTGTAATTTCTGTAGGGGAAGTCATGTTTCAAGTTTGCATTTTATCCTTTTCTCAACAGAATAGACATGAAATGTCTAAAGTTACCTCAGGGGAAGTCAGTTATAAATCAATAATGTCCTAAGCACACATGTACTTTGCAAAGCTCAGACATGATTCCTGCCAAAGCAGGTAGATATGACAAGCCTAGGAACTAGGCTAACCTCTCCCTATATAGGAAGATAATAATAAAGCAATTCTCTTTCAGAGAAGAACTCTTTCTGACATGTCAATTTAAGTATTTACATAAATTTCACACAGCACGAGAGCCTCAGGACAGAAAGGGGTTAAAATGAGACTTAGATCTCAAGAGACTTTCTGTCTTTGTCTGTTCTTTTAGAAAGAGAAGAAAATAGGGCTTCCACTAAAGCTTGCAGAGGTAGTGAAATGATATACTGTGTCTAGTGGTTTTATTTCCGTACATATCCTCCTTTCTTAGAAAGTCTCTAGCACAGTTAGGTCATTTGCAGTGTTCCTTTGTGCTGATGATATTATTTTTAAAGATGACTGATGATTATAGAATTAATTGAAGTACCAAAAATTGGTTTACTACCTAGGCTTTGGAATAACTTAATGGGAACAATTTCTATTAAGTACAAAGAACAAAAATGCTTTTGCAAGAAGGTGAAAATAAAGTACTAATAAATCTGAGATTGCCTTGCTTGAGGGGAACCTTTTGAGCTAACAGCTCAGTGCTGTATGGCTGACTCCACAGCCATTCCATGGCAGGTTCACAACGCTTTTTCTGCAGCATTCTCAATAGAATGCTGTGAATCTGGCTCAGAATGGGAGGAAAATGAAGAAGAATAGAATTGTAAGTTAGGACTCAGCTACTTTCAAAGGTCATTAAACTTCTCCCTCTCACTTTACACTTGAAGAAATGTGGCCTGTGCTGTTGAAGAAGGTGAAGTGAATTATCCAATGTTGTTCTTGGAGGTAGAAGTTGTATCTTTATGTATAGAAACAAAGTCATGTACAAAGGACGTGGAACAGAAAGATAAGTAATTTGGTTTTTTTAAAATGACATTCTTGAGTGACCGCTCTGTCTCAAACTGTTTTTGAGGTGATTAATATATATATTTCTATGAGTTTCTGCCACAGTTGATAAAATGTGGTTGTTATTGTGGTTTACCACTAGTCTGAAACATTACACTCAACCCATAGAAATCCCAGACAGTTGTGGGAGAATACTTAAACATGTGAATTAAAATCTTCAGAAAGATACCCAGAGATGTGATCATGAAAGAACAAGCAGTTGCTATAAGTTGGCATAAAAATAAGCAAGATGTGTTAATAAAAGTTAAGACACACAGCCAGGTCATGGTATGCTCTGTTTGAATTAGAAATATTTACAATGAGAACTAGTATGGGAACAAATAGCACATTTTAAAAAACATGAAAGATTCTATAAAAGTATGTGTTTATTGCCACCTATATTCAGGATAGGTGTTTCTTCTTTCTAAGCGAATCATCCAGACACACCCAGAACTATGCTCCTTTAATCCAATAACCCACCAAGTTTTTCTTATTCAAGTTAATACTACAAGGAACTATTACATACACATAGTCTGTGGTGGGAAAATGCTGTTTCTTAAGCAAACATTAAGAGGTATCTAACTAGACAGTCTGGACATCATAGGGACATCACTTAAAAAGTGTCTTTAAGTTGAGAATCAAAGTTTTGCTGAATATTGACTCTAACTCTTGGTTTCTCCAATACATAAAGTCTTACCACCTAGTAGAATATATTTACTGTGCACCCAAATGTCCCCAAGTCTAATTCACTGATCTGTAGTGCACTGTGCTTATTTATGTCTAAGAGTATTCTTCAGTGTTGAACCCTATAGTAACAAAAATCAGAAAATACCTGAACATATAGAATTCTAAAATTGAAGACTACAGGGGCAAAACTCATCTTATTCATGTTCAAAAATGTTCCTTATTCCGTAAAAATTTTTATTTTGAATAATATATACTGAGCTGCTAAAAAACTCATGGGATAATTTATATGGCAAATCCTCATAACGTATCTACCATAATTTCCAATTTTTACATATCAAATCATACATGATCTTCAGTTCTTAAATTTTACCAAATACCATCATGCATGTGTAATAGGGTTGTCTTTTCTGGCAAGTTGACAACTGAAAACTTGTGTAACTTGAAAGCTACTTTCTTAGTTTGGTTTGAATATATCTCACAATAGATATTTGTATAGCCATCTATTGACCTGTTATATTCATCCACTTCTGTCAGTCTTGGTCAGATAATGATGTTGTCCATATATGGCTGAAGAGAAGAGCGCTACACTTTTTGTTACTTTTACCTCTTTGTTGTGAGATAATACTTATTGTTTATTTGCATCATTGTACAGTAATGAATTCTCTAAATATTATATAATAACATGGATTATTTTATCACATTGAAACAATAAAATTTTTTAAGAGTGAGGCAAAAATCTTTCAACAGGCACCTAACAAAATCTGTGAGCACTGATTTCCATTGCAAAACTCCATGTGCTTTGCTTCTTAGATTCACTTTAGCTGCCGTTCAGAAGACTAGTTTGGATGTAACAATACACTGTGGCAAATCCGTATGAAACATACAATCAAATTCAGCACTGCAGTTGGAAGATCAAATTTTGCTTCTTTGGAGCAGTAACCTCCAGTCTCATCATTACAGTACTTTTTAACATGCTGCATTTTATAGTTTGTCTGGAGAATGAGAGAGAAATGGGCTAGTTTAGAATATTAGTTCTTACGAGGTAATCTTGGGATCAGTGTCAAAGGATCACATGGGAAGTAGTAAAAATTAAAATCCTCGCCCCAGATGTGTGGAATCTGAAGTGAAGAGGGTGGTGGGAAGCAAGCTGGGTTTTCACAAACTTTCCGTGTTATTCTAATGTGTTCTTTAGCTTAAGAACCATAGCGCCATCACTAGCTTGGCTCGAATCCTGCAAAAAGGGCAAGGACAAAAACAAAAGCTCACAGTATTTATTATGAGAGGAAGAAGAGACCATTGCTATACGTATTTTATGTTCCTTTTTTTTTTTTTTTTTTTTTTGCGGTACTGGGGATCGAACTCAGGACCCTGCGCTTGCTAGGTAGGCGCTTATTCCACTGAGCTATATCCCCAGCCTGCTATATGTATTTTAAAAAGCAGAAATATTTGCTTCCAAGGAATAGAAGGACACTCTCTATTTAAAATTTTTTTAAAGTTTACTACTATTCTGTGGAAAATGTAAAATAGCTCTTGACAGCTGCATCAGATACCAGTTATTGATGGATTTGATTTTGTACGTGGGTGCACAGGCTGAGTTTTAGGGGTGATGAATGTATTAATCATTTTCCAGGTGTCAGTTATTTCAAGATTATTTGCACATGTGGAAAAACGGACTAAAAGGTACAGGTTAAATAAGTGCGTCTCCCCTGTGTTAGCGATAGCTCAGTACAGCCAGCTGTAACTAGAACGCTGCAGGAACAACCGTCAGCCACACAGCAGCATTGCTATCTTAAAATTATTTCATTTATAATATGACTTAAAAATCATGTTCTGATGAGGACTGGCCACTCAATTTCAGCCTCTATGATTGAATTTGTGTTTGTGGTAGTATTTTTTCAAAAAGAAGACAAAAGCTTTATCACATGTTACATTTTAGTAGTTAAATAAAAAAGAAAAAAACAACTTGTGGGCCAGGGTTGTAGCTCCGTGGCACAAATGACTGCCCTGCAAGAGCAAGGTCCTGAGTTCGATTCCCAATGCCAAGAAAAGAAAACAATGTGTGGGAGATTATGACATCTGGAGGTAAACAGGAGTCTTTGCTACAGTTGTTGGGTTTCCACTTACTATGCAAGTGTCTATCTCTGCACCCTTCCTCTGTTCCTATTAAATTGAATAGTTTACTAGTTGCACAGATACCAGTTAAACAGTGTAGGTTCTTTGTTCTTAATTTTAGTTGTAATTGATTATCAGTTGAAGACATGGTTCAATAATATTTCATTGAGGAAGAAATCACCCGTTGAACAAAAAACGTGTACAGTGTTATTAAATGAAGCTGCATTAACATTTACATTGAAGATGGCTCTGGAAAGGCTTTGCTGATGTGGTATTTGATCATAGGAGTCTGGCAAACCAAGCCTTCAGAGAATTTTATCCTGCTCTGCCTAATGTCTGTTGGCCATAGACGTCTTTATACTAGAATTATTCAAGAAAAGGTACAGAAAGCAATTAACCATCAATCTATTTTAAAACCACACAGTTGTTTTGTGAGATACAGTAGTGACAGATCTGACAAAAACATTTATTGTGTCAAATTAATATGCTTAAGGGAGGTATTTTGAGTTTCAAGCTATTTCTTAAATGTAGTTTGGCTTTGTATATGCGTCTGACATATTTAGGGACATTTTACACAGAAAACAAAAATTAAAACTAAGAAAAGATGCTCAACTGCCCTGAGTCCACGGTTAAGGCTAAAATAGCAATAAACAAATCTGAAAAAGTTTAATCTGGGGTGAATTTTGATTTTGCATTATTATAAATTTTTGCACAAGTAATAACTCATTTTGTATGTTCTAAGACATAAATGAATCAGATCTTTGAAAATATCTAAATAAGTTATCGTACTAACAAAAATAATGCTTTACCAATACTTTCAAATTAGCCTGCTAATAGAAATAGTATACAAAGGTAGTGTTTTGGTAAGTGTAACTTTCTTCAATATTATTTTTATAATGAAGCTGTTTATACGTTAAAGCAGTTTTATTATAATCAAATTTACATGCACAAAAATGTAAGAATTTTTAGTACACAGTTCAGCAAGTTTTGAAAAATATGTACACTTTGATAATCATTGATCAATGTACAGAAATTTTCCTCACTCCAGATGTTTCTGTTCACCCAACCTCAGTGAATTTCACCCCCGAGGTAAACAGAGGAATGATTTCTGAAATCTATAATACCTTGACTTGAATATTTCATCAAAGTATACCTCTATCTAATATCAAATTAAAGCTATATGTTTTAGCATCACAGTTCACATAAGAACAGTGAGATATTTCAAGCATAAATACTAAATATCTAAGATGATATTGTTTCTTAATTCTTCTTTTAATATAACTCCACAATTTAAGTATTTATTATCTTGCATGGCATTGCAAAATGGAACACAATTATGAAAGTTAATGTCTTTAAATCATGTTTGAATACATCTTCAGTGTTTCATATTTGGGAAATACAAGTAAGTCTATATTGTCTGTTCCAAGCCTATTTTGAGCTCTTATATGATGGATGACTTGCAAGGCATGTTTTAGGCTTTTGTTTAATTAAGACTTCAAAATAGGGACTAAAGTGAAGGAGAGTCGAAATCTGGTCAAGCATCTTCTCTAATCTCACAGTGAAAGAAAATGGCTGATTTTTCTACATTTGACATATGCTACCCAGTACTTATGGATTCTAAATTATTTTAGAATAACAACTAAGTGAATTTGTGAAGATGGTAGCCAGGCTGAGTGAGCCCAGTTATCCTGGTCATCCTTTGCCTACCTCCAAATATGTACATTATGGACACTAATGTTTAAGGGAGATATTAGTAAATCAGAGAACTCTAGAGGCAGGAAGAGTAGATGACCATTACAAGAAAATCTTTTTCAAGGTTATCTACAGTTTCATGTCTATCAAGATACTTCCTTGTTGAAATGCTAGAACTTAACTTGTCAATATATTAACTTAAAAGTTTCAGTGTATTACAAATGTAAACTAGTATCTTTCTGGGGAAAGGTATTTTTAATATAGAAAAGCAAACATCAAAAAAGACCTCAAATCTATTTATCAACTCTTGAGCGTCAAGAGACACACAAAACAGTTCTTAAATGTGGAGCTTCCAAGACTTGCTGGTGATAATTGGAAAACAAGGAATTCACAAAGCTGGCATTGTATTACCGAAAGCCTCTTACTAACTTTGCTTAGCTGTGAAACAGAGTGGATGTGGGGATGAGACAATGCTGGTTCACATCAAGGTTCTCTGCTTATTAGGAGCATTATTTAGCTCTTAGGAGCTTCCAATTTCGGTGCATAATTTTGAGATTATAAAAGCTATCTAGTAGAATGGCTGAGGCAATAAAACATATGAATAAGTATAAAACACTTACTATAGCCTCTGAAACTTAATAGAGGTTCATCTTTCTTGCAGGTTAAACACCCTACAAATAACTGAGAGTGGGATTGGCCTAATTGGTCAAATCGATAATATTTATCTACACTTTACCTTTTATTTCAATACACTGGAGTGCTTAGCCCTTAGAAATCTACAAACAGGGGTCTGAATTTTAACTTTTGTGGAAAAGTCATTTATGTATATAATAGGACATGATCTATCTCTATTAGTGTGAGCATAGTCTTTGCTATTTTACTATTAAAATGTTTTTCTATATATCTATTTGAATATTGAAATAGTTTTCTGACATATTCTTTTTCATTTTGTCAAAATCTTTGATTATACGAAAATATTCTTTGTGAAGGAATATCTGGCCTGTCACTACTCTTACTTGTTAGGAATTGATCTCAAACTAGAATAACTTTTTAATCTATGAACCTGCAGAATTCCCTAGAAAGTTTCATCTGCGTCTTGTATACTAGAAATTCTGTCATCTCTGAAAATTCATGGTAAACGTCTGTCTGAACACCACATTATGTTTAAAAATAAAGTGGGCTTCTTTTAGGATAGTTTTGAAAAATTGTCTTAATTTCCTTTAGTAAAATTATCTCATCTAATTATTAATTGGAAAGTGCTAATGAAAATATAAAAAGGGATCATATTTTAGAAGCTAGTGCTCAGTTTATCTTTCCTTCTAAAAACATAAACACTTATTCAAGCTCAAAAACAATTAAACTATGGTATAAAAATATCACATTGCATACTTCTGGGAAGATGACTACTGGGTAAGCAGCAGAGAAAGATCCTCATGGAGGATCACCACCCAGACACTGGAATATAGCAACATGAGAAAGACAGGAAGGAGAGAAATGTGTACCGTGAACCCAGGAAGGATCTGAAATGAGAACTGAAGCCCTCAGAAAGAGCACACAAGACCTCTCCTGGAGGAAGGGCTCGGAGGGCCATGGTGCAGGTGGAGGAAGAGGAGGTGCAGAAGGAGGGAGTCACCACTCCAAACACACCCTTGGCCTGTTCCCTCATTCAGCACTCACAGCTTTACCTTCAGAGGCACATGCTCACTGGAGCTTTTGACTTGGCCAGGGGAGAACGGAGTTCTGAGAGCTGGTCCAGAACTGGAGAGGAGAAAGCACAGCCTGGAAAAGAGGCAATAGTGGTCAGGAGGTGTTGTCAAACCCAGTGTGAGGATCAGAAGTTACAACAGCCACTAAAACAAAATCCCCACTCTGCAGCAACATTTCTAATCAGCACCCAGAGGCAAGGTGGAGTCAAAGCAACCAGTACACAGCCCACCACACCCAGCTCTATGCCTGCCCTGAGGCTGTGGCCTCCTGTGTCTCCACTGTGTGAGCAACTACCAGCAGAGAGCAGCAGAGAGCAGCAGTAGTGACCCCAGGGCCACAGCAATTCCCAGGGATCTGGCCAAAGAGCAAACAGGAACTGGAGCACAACAATAAGAGAGAGCTGCTGATGGGGGTGGACCACACAACCCTACACCCTTCTCACTCCAACACCAAGCAGGAAGCACCAGCTGAGTTGCTGGGCCTCAGCTCCCACTCTGAACTCCCTCTCTGTGTACCTTGAGTCTTGGTGACCTGAGCACTCAACATGTGTTCCTGACAGCAATGGGCTGAGTCCATGGACTTCAGGACTCACCTTAAACTGCTAATATGAGCATCAAAAGGGACTTCATATTGCTTGCATATGAACCTTTTATGAATCCATAGTGAGAAATTACACAAAAAGCAGCAGTCAGGGAGTGTGAGAAACAATAACATACTCTACACAGCAGACCCTAGAAAATCCTCCAGTTCTCTTCTAGAACTAATAACTAAACTTAGTACATACCCTGGACTACCACAGTGAGCACGGGTGGGGCAGACCTCACGCCACTTGTGCCCAGCATCATAAGTGCACCCAATGCCCAGCTGCAAGGGGGAGGGAATAGCAACACTGGAGATCGAAAGGAGGGAGGAGGTGAAGACCTGGAACTTGGGTGCAGACTCGGTTCTCTAAGCTGGGTGAGGATAGCCTCCAAAGAGTCATAGGTGGCCTGCAGGGAGACACTAGGGACTTATAAGTGGACCCTGGGGGCCTTGACAGGGAGCTCAGTAGCCTGAGGGGGGAGGGGGCTCCCTCCAGGCTACATGAGAACTCTGAACACCTGGACTGGGCCCCCAGCAGCTTGGTAATGGGGTGGAGCCTGGCAGTCCACTAGGGGCAACCCCGTGGACTCGACCAGGCCCCCAGAAGCGCCTCACTTGGGCAAAGCCTGGTGGTCTACTTAGGCGACCCTGAGGACTTGACCGGGCCTCTGGACACGCTGTATTGAGGCAAAGCCTGGTGGTTCACTGGGTAACCCTGCTGACTTGACCGGACCCCTGATGGCCTTGAGGGCTTGTCAATGGGGGCTTGACCATAGTGAACCTGGTTCCCTGCCTATCTACTGTCTTTGGGCATAGGTGCTTTTCCACCTGCTGCCATAGCAATGTGTACACCCATATTTGTTACAGCATAATTTGAAGCAGCCATGTCTCTTCCCAATGTGAGAGCCTGAGGGAGTAAATAAACCCCAAAATACAGTTATTATCAGAGGGAAGATGACTGATTGGGTGGTAGAACAATGGAGATGAGAGTGGAGAAAATTGATTAATCAAACGAGCCATCGTCTGTATGACTGAGTGACAAATGCGAAGATAACATTATGTAATACAGCATCCAGTGTTAATTCCCTACTATCTTCTCTGTAATTTTGTACTTTATGTATTGTTTTTGTGTTATACTGGTTTATATGTCTCCATTCTTTTGTCTTTATAATAAAAAAATCACATTGACATGATGGATTATTCAATTAATAATTGGATATAATTTGTGTAAAGTCTTAGAATTTCATTATATAAAATAGTCACTTTGAAACAAAATTTTGTGTTGGAGATCTCTCATATAAAACCTAGACAGAGTTGCAAGGTATGTACTGTATTGTTGCAGACAAAGAATCTTATAGTCAAAGCCTTGTGTGGCATGGCACTGGGTCACCTTGTCTCTTGGAAGCCAGTGGTCTGTAGTGGTCTTGTAAGGAGAGGTCAAACCAGCATCTTCAAAAATTCAGAGCTGATTTCTACAGAAGCAGGTGATCTGGGAGTTCTCAGACAACAAGCTGTGGCTTGGTTATCAGGTGAGGCTCCTGCCAAAATCGTTGTCAGTTTTACTTTCTTTCAGTCTGCCTCATTTCCTGACTTCCCCTCTTGATTTCTGGTAAATGTTCATGATGGAAATTTGCCAAAACCTATCTTCACCACGTGTTTGAAAGCTATGCTTGGGGTCATGTAAAATATTGACTTCTTTTTATTCCTAATTTGGATCTCATTCAAATCCCAACAAAATATTGAGGTTATTAACAGAGTAGTCTCAGACATCTATGAGGTTCCAATGGGCGAATTTGAATGTCTCTCTCCCTATGGATACTCCAAAATTGCTGTTAAAATAATAACAACCCAGACCTTGTGTTCCTAAGGCCAAGGAGGATAAGCTTTATGTAACACATAGGATATCAGTGGCCCACTATTTTTATCTTGTAAATCAAAAAGAGCGATCTTCTTTTCCTTTTGTTTTTTTTTTTTTTTTTGGTTTTGGAAAACAGAAAAAGGAACACTGCTCAGTGCACAGGGAGCTGGAAGTACAACTGTCCCTTTCACGTGCCTGCAGATTGGTCAGCAGGATAGACAGAGTATATTACATAGTACACGGGTGTCACAGTCAGATTTTTCAAGAGAAAGAATTTAACACAAGACATATAATTTATAGGATTGTTTTATAATATTCACCTAAAGAGTCAAATGCAGAAGAGTGTGAGAGATCTGTCTAAGCACTACACACTGGACGGATCCAGTTAAGGGCCTGAATCCCACAGCAGGGTCCTACACGAGGGCCAGCTGAAGACCTACAGCCCATGGCAATGTCCTCCATGAGTCCACATGGAGGGCTAGAGCCCATGACACTGCCTCATACAAGTCTGTATTAAGGACCTGCACTTGGAAGGCCCAAGGGTCAGTGATGGAAGCTGGAGAGTTTGTGCCAGTAGGATGAAGGATCTCTCCTACCAGGCTGTGGGATCTGCACTGCAGCCAGGAAATGGTGCTCAAGGGAAGGACCAGAGCTCTGCAGAAAAAAACCGCAGCCATTCTCGGTGACAGGTAGGACCCAAGATCCTCCAGTGATAAGAATAGCTTATATCAGGAAAAACTCTGACGAGTTTCTTCAGGAGAATCAACAGCACAATATTCCCTTCAAGTTCTGCTTTTATGCTATTGGCAACAATCCTCAAGTGGGCCCTCCCCAGACAGCACCATGCTGATTCAGTTCAGCTGGGTGTTACAAGTTGGCCGTTAGTTAATCCGCCACAGTGAGGATATGCAGGAAGGCTTCATGAACTCCTTTTGAGGAAAATCAAAGAGAGAGAGATGAGAGAGATGAGAGAGGGTGAGAGAGAAAGAGATGTACAGCTCTCTCCATCATGGAACTGAAACCAGACAGCTTTGAAACTTGACCTAAGTATACACCCCACCAAGAGTCTCTTGAGGACTGTGGCAGATATGCACGGGGATTTTCAGATTTCCTTTTGGGAAAGCACTTGCTTTCTACGTTTAAGACTATTGCTTACCTGATCACCTCCATCTCTGAGGTCCTTGAATGTTTGGCTCAGCTTTTGAACAGAAATGTCATCTAGGGGAGACCCATGACCAATGGCTGAGCAAGGTGAGATTCTAATAGAGAATGTTAGAATCCTCTGGGCCACAAAGGGTATATCAGGTCTGGGTTTTCGTCAGATAGAAGCCCTAGGCCGACTCCTCTTCCTTTCTCTTTCCCTCTTTAAGTTTTATTTTCCAATAAACAATTTGCATTTCTATTCCATCTCGGCACCTGTTTCTCTAAGATTCCAACTAGGTAAAATAACTAAGAATTGTGAGGAGTGATTTTTGTCTCACTTCTTCCTGAAACTATGGTTGAGAAAAATTCACCAAGTGCCCAATAACACAAATAGGCATGCATGCAGCACAGGGATTGTCCACGGCTGTGTCTAAGGCAGCCCTGGCAGCATTTTCTCCCTCATGTGCGCATATGTACCCACTACAGTGTACAGCAGTGATGGCAAACTTCTGAGAATTTTCCACGATGCAAATAGCCGCTGTCACACATGTGCCATAGCTTGGCCACCACTGATCTAATGGGTGGTTACTGGCTCTATTCAATTCTTGTGAGACATTCTGGAGTAAGATGAGCAGGAGGAGAATTCTGTGTTGGAATCTATGCCCATGAATAATTCTCAGCAATCACTTCCAACCTTAAAGTTGCGTTAACCTGTAACTCACCCTTCTAGCTGCAACATCCTGCCATTCTCACTTCATGGTGCTGGGGGTAGAACTCGGGCTTTGCTCTGAGCCACATCCCCGGATTTGTTTGATATTTTACTTTGAGAAATGTCACTAAATCGCTCAGTTGCTCAGAATGGGCTTGAACTTGCAGCACTGCATCAGCTTGTCACAGTGCTGGGACTGCAAGGCTTGCCACCATGTCCAGACTCCCGTATTTTAACATAATTTTTTAATTTTTGTATTATCTTGAATTAAAAAAATTCTTCAAAATAATTCAAATGTTATGTCTATCTCATCTCAGTTTCTCTAACCACGTTATTTCAGTTTCCATATCCATATTAACATGAGTAATTTTTCTAGGAATTAGTGATTATTACTTTCAAGGTTATTAATATATTTTATAATTATTGTTATGAGTCTTATTACTAGATGGAGAACCTAAAGAGAGATATGTAGTCACACATACAGATGTGTCCATCTCCATTTTTACAATGCCATTTAAATACTATAGCAGACTCACAGACTTGAAAGTTTTAAAATTCATCAATATATTATAGGAGAACAATGCAATTGGATTCAAAATTTAAAAAAACATTCAAAGTAAAAATATGTGATGGAAAGCCAGGTGTGGTGGTGCACACCTGTAACCCTAGCACTCAGGAGGTGGAAGCAGGAGAATTGCTGTGAATTCAAGGCCAGCCTGTCTAAAAATGAAGTAATACCCACTCAGCTACCTAATATTTGACAAAGGGGTCAACCAAACCCACTGGAAAAAAGAAGGCCTGTTTAATAAATGGTGCTGGAAAAGCTGGCTTGCCTCTTGCCGAAAACTGAAAATAGACCCCAGTCTATCACCATGCACCAAACTCAGGTCAAAATGGATCATAGACCTCAACATCAAAACAGAAACTCTAAA
>PVLD010015874.1:0-46967 GCA_004027595.1 Dinomys branickii
CCTCTTCTCTCTGTGAGGTGCTCTCACTGCCAAGCTCATTTTGGAGGAGGGGATGGTACTGGGAATCGAACTCAGGACTTTGCACTTGCCATGCAGGCACTTGTGCCACTGAGCTATATCCCTGGCGACTCCTGGTTTTGAAGAGGTATCGAGGAATAGGAAGACACAAGACACAGGAGGGTGAGCAAAGACAGAAGACGGAAGACGGAAGATGGAGAAGCATCGGGGAAATGAGCAATTTGCATCTTGGGCAGAGGTGCTAACAGTCAGGAAACCGAGGAAGAACTGCCACGCGGGAAGAAAGCACAACTGTACGTTAGGGTGGAGAGACGGCACAGAGTCCTGGCAAAGCTGCCCGCTTTAGAAATTCAATTTCACGTAGTGCTGCGGCAGAGACAACTGAGACACATAAAAATTAACAGATAACGCAAACCCTACTACATTTCACACTCCTCCAGTACTTAAAGTTTTTTACCTTTGATGTTAGCAAAAGCCAACAAGTGGCCCTGCTGCCAGGGCTACCGTGGGCGGCAACACCGCAAAAGGGGTGGGGAGACAGGGAAAGCGAGCTCATGTTGGCTGAGCGCCACCTCTGTGCCAGGCACGGCCTTGCGCATAGCACATGCTCTTTAACTGACGCGGCAGCCTTAAGACGCGGGTACCATCATCACGCTCAGCTAGCAGCTCCGGAAACCAAAGCGTGGAGCAGGTGGGCAGCTTCCTCAGCATGTGACTAAGCTGGGAACTGAACTCCACAGCTCAGCTGCAGAGGCCGAATGCATAATCCGTGTATCGGACAGTGTTCTCCAAAATAATAAAAAATAACCAAGTTGATTGGATAAAGGGGATTGAAAGCGGATATTCTCACACCTGGCTGCTGCTTGGGGAATCTGTTAGGACAGGAAAAAAGGAATGAATCCTCATCAGCGTTAGTCTCTACCACCTGCCGTTATTTTATTTTATTTTTTAAATTTATTTTTATTTTTATTTTGAAGACACTAAATGGAGACATATTAACCAGAATAAGCCATAAACAATATTGAAAATACAAAATTATACAGAACATAGTAGGGAATTAGCACTGGATGCTGTATTACATAATGTTATCTTCACATTAGTTAACGCATAAACATTAAAGGAAATACCAAATTATAGAGAAGATAGTAGGGAATCAGCGCTGGATGCTGCATAATATAAAGTTATCTTCACTTCTGTTAATACAAAAACGATTGAGGAATACAAATTATAGAGAACATGGAAGGGAATTAGCTCTGGATGCTGTCCTACACAATGTTACCTTCACATGTTCCTCAGTTACACAGATGATGGCCCATTTGATCATTCAATTTTCTCCTCCCTCATTTCCGTTGCCCTACCACTCAGTCATCTTCCCTGTGATAATAACTGTACTCCTGGGTTTATCTATACCCCTGGACTCTCACCATGGGAAGAGATACAGCTACCTCAGACTATACTATAGTATACATGGGTGTATACAAACTGCCATAGTCAGAGGTGGAAAAGCACCTATGCTCACAGTGACTGCCTGGCTCTGCCGTGTCACCGTGCTATGGGTGGGGGCGGGTCTAGCCTGTGTGGTGCCCTCAGCGGGGCTCACAGTGGAGCAGCCGCAGGGCCCTCAGCGGAGCAGCTGCGGGGCCCACAGCGGAGCAGCTGCGGGGCCCACAGTGGAGTAGCCGTGGGGCACGCGCCCCCGTTGGGGTGCCCTCAGTGACCCATTCGGCTCTGTCCTGTTGCCTCGATGCCAGAGGCCCTTTCTTCTGCTGATCTCCAGTATTACTGTTCCCCACCCCTTGCAGCTGGGCATTGGACAAACTTACGATGCTTGGTGTAAGGGCTTGAAATCTCCACCGGCCATTCTCACTGTGTTAGTTCAGGGTATGAACTGAGTTTAAAGATTAGTTCTAGAATAGAGTTGGAGGATTTGCTCGGGTCTGCTGTATAGAGTATGTTGTTTTTCAGACTTCCGGTCTGCTGCTTTTTATCTAATTTGTTGCTATGGGTTCATGCAAGGTTCATATGTGCAAGCTGTAAGGAGACCCTCTTGGTGCTCACATTAATAGTTTGGGGGTGAGTCCTGAGGACCGTGGATTCGTCCCATTGTTGCCAGGAACAGGCAGTGCTTGCTCAAGCTGCCAACACTCAAGGTGCTCGCAGAGAGAGTTCAGGGTGGGAGCTGAGTTCCGGTAACCCAGCTCGTGCTTCCTGCCTGATGTTGGAGTGAGAAGGGCGTGGAGCCACGCGATCCACCTCCATCTGCATCTCCCTCCCGTTGCGGTGCTGGAGCCCCCATCCGCTTCTTGGCCGGATCCCTGGGAGCTGCTGTGGCTCACTGCTGAGGTTCCCCGCTGCTCTCCGCCAGTAGCCGCTCACCCAGCAGAGAGGCAAGGGGCCACCACCTCGAGGCAGGTGCAGAGCTGGGCGTGGTGGGCTGTGTACTAGTTGCATTGATTCTCTCCAGGCACTGATTAGGAAGGTTGCCGCAGGGTGGGGACTCTGCCCCAGTGGCTGTCGCAACTTCTCATCCTCACACTGGGTTCGACAACTGCTCCCAACTGCCATTGCCTCATTTCCTGGCTATGCCCTCCTCTCTCTAGCCCTGGACCAGCTCTTGGAACTGCACTCTCCCCTGGCCGAGTCGGGAGGCTTCCATGAGCGTGGGTCTGCGAATGCCAGAACGAGGGCGCGGGCCATGGGTGTGCTTGGGGCGGTGACTTCCTCCTTCTCCTCTCCCTCCAACTGCGCCATGGCGGATCGCCGATCCTTTCTTCCAGCAGAGGTTTTGCTTAGTCTTTCCGAGGGCTTCAATTCCCATTTCAGATCCATCCTGAGTTCAGGATACCCACCTCTTTCTCTTCTGTCCTTCACATGTTGCTATATTCTTATATTCCTTTGTCTGAGTGGCATTCCTCTGGGAGGTTCTCTCTCTGCAGCCTGCCCGGTCGCCATCTTGAAGTCCTCTCGTAAAATTTATTTAGTTATTTGTTACTATCTAGTGAATCGACTATTACATTTCTAAAGTTCTGAAATGGCCAACAGACCATAGAAAGATACCACTTTAGGCTCCTGCTTGAAACCAACAGCTACAGAAAACTGATGGCCTTGATTCAGGGCCACACCGCCGTTATTTTAAGCAATGGAAAATAAAACCTACCCAAAGCCATCCTTCCTTCTAAATTCAAATATGAACAACAAAAAAGTTAAACATTGGGATTTTGGACATATTTATTCCATTACATTGAACTTTTTACTAAATGTCACAACTCCTCAAGGGGAACACTTTAGTAATTTGGTGTCTGAATCTTGTAGCAACTCTAAGCCTAACTTCCTTTTTATTTTTATTTATTTTTTTGCGGTACTGGAAATCAAACTTAGGACCTTGCGCTTGCCAGGCAGGTGCTTATTCCACTGAGCTATATCCCCAGCCCATCTTTTTTATTTTCAAATTTTGTTAGTATGTGCACATAGTACGTGCTGCATATGCTCCTTGTGGGAGGTTGGTCCATGTGCATAACACACCCCAATTCCTTTTCTTGGTTCCCTTTTCCTTCCCTCCCCCTCTCTTGATTACCTCCCAGTTCTCTCTGTACACGTTTGCGGTGCGTTTACATCCCTTGTGTGGAACTGGTACATGTACACGACACCTTGCAATGCCTTTCTGCTCACCCTTTATCCCTTGCCTCCCTTCCCTCTCCATCTGATTCCCCTCCTCTTTGAGGACGGCCCATCTCCATACCTCTTACTATCTACCTTTTTTTTTGCTCTTTATTTTTACCCTGGGTTTCTCATACATGAGAAACAATGTGATACTTAAGCTTGTGGGTCTGATTTATTTCACTTAACATTATGGCCTGAAGGTGCATCCATTTGCCTACAAATGATTCAAGTTTATCTTTCTTGATGGCAGAGCAGTACTCCATTGTGTATGAATACCAGGTTTTCTTTATCCATTCATCTGTTGATGGAAATATAGGCTACTTCCAAGATTTAGCTGTTATAAATTGTACTGTTATAAACGCGCGTGAGCGTGTATCACTGTAATGATGTTTTAACTCTTTGGGAACATACCAAGAAGTGGAATAGCTGGGACGAGTGGAACTTCTAGTTTTAGGTTTCGGCAGAATCTCCATACTGATTTCCATAGTGGTGGTACTAGTTTACATTCCCACCACCAGTGTAAAAGGGTTCCCTGCCCACCCTACAGCTCACCAGCCTTTGTTATTATCTGATTTCTTGATGACGGTCCTTTGTTCTAGGGTAAGATAAAATCTCACTGTTGTTTTAATTTGCATTTCTCTAGTAGACATGATGTTGACCATTTCTTCATGTATTTATTGGCCATTTGTACTTCTTCTGTGAAGTGTCTATTCATTTCACATGCCATTTTTTCTTTGGGTTATGAGCCCAACTTCTAAAACAGTTTCCATACAGAGGCCGTAGCATGGATGAATGCATACACATACCAGTTATCTCCCTGTATATGAGATCTCTTGAAGCCAAGTTCCTATTGTTTTTTTTTTTTCAGTCTCTATTTATATGCCATCAGTTCTAAGAATTCTCAGAAAAGGACAGGCCTGTGCTGTTCCCTGAGTAACATCTCTCAGAGCAAGAGTCTCATCCATTTTTCAGGCATGACCCACTTAAAAGGCTCAGATTCTATGAGTCGCACACAAACCTCCTGACATCCTGGGGGTTGCAAATGAGATGGGTGAAAAGGAGCACAGTGCTCCGCGTCAGCCACCGCCACCTCTCCTTCCCACCTGCCGTCTGTCTGCAGCTCAGGAGGTTCAAATCGCACTTTTTGTGAATCAGAATCTAGAATTTGGGGAACTTTTCGAGGGCTATGTCTACTTCACAGCCACACAGGGCAAAAGAAACAAGTAGGAGAGGGGGCCCCACTGATTTGCAGGCAAAGCCTGAAGTGAAAGACTTCAGCAAGGCTCACAGCACGAGCCTCCTGCCTCGTCGGCCTGGGTGGATGCCTGAAGGCCTGCACATCCTCCAGCTTCTACTCCTCCCCTCCGTCTGTCTGTCCTCTGCCGGCTACACTCACTATCCAGGTGAGCCTCCTGCAGAGGAGAAGGGCTTTCCCTCCCTTTTCCAAGTCGGTTTTAAGGTCACCTAACTTTCTACTCTGATATAATTACTCACAAGCTATTCTGGATTCTACTGGTCTGTAAGCTTTCTGCAGGTTGGGCCCACCTCCAGGTCTCCTTGCTGGAACTCATGGCTCCTTGCCTCATAGATGCTAAAAAATATTGACTTATACAAATGGTTCTGGAATCTGTTCTCTGAAAGTCATAACAGATTGTGAAAACTGTAGGACTGGACAGGCAACATAAGAGTCTTGGGACATTCATGCCTTGTGCAGCACTAGAGTAGCTGGATCAGTCTGCACATGCTGATGGTGTATTTTCTAAGTCTGCTCTGTGTACTCACATTGGAGTCCCTAAGGCGAAGCAGGTCAATTAGGCAATGACTATTTAGACACACATTAATCATGTATGAGGAGTCCTAAATTGAAAATCATAATACTCAGGAAAATACCTTGGACACAGGGCATCTATTACAGATGGAAGTGATCTCTCACATCCTGCCATGTACATTTGGAGAGTAAGTGCACTTCAGGGAGCTCTGCTAACTGAAAAAAAAAGAGAAAAGAGGAAAAGACATTTGTTTGCTGCCTAGAAACTCCACTGCTTTGGAAAAGCACTTGGCAGGAGGCCAGAAGCTTTGGCGTTTGTATTATCACCATGTTGGATCAGCTGCTCAATGCAAATATGCCTCAGTTTCTCCAATGACCTCCTTCTTTGTGTACAGCAATGCTAGATATCTGGGCAGACTCTGGTTACAAATGCAGGCCCACAGCTCAGAGGCTTCAGCTTTCCCAGGCTTGGTGCAGCTTTTGAAGAAACACATTCAGAAACCCATCCAGAAGACCATGCATGCTTGGAGTGCTTATAGAAGGGGGTGGTTGGAGGAGTGCAGCAGGGGGCAGAAAAGGACCAAGGACCAAGGACGGACGTATGTTTCCTTCAGTGAAATCCTAAACTCACTGCTGTTCTCTTGAAGAAAAGGGGGAACAAGTCCTACTCTGGGTAGGAATTAGGTTCGTGCTTGAAAACATGGATTCACATAGATTAACATACATGCTTAAGTCACGCTAGGGTGAAAGTTGTTGAGAGATCCTTGAGGATGATGATTCTGTACCACTCCCTCCGTACACACACACACACACACACACATTCCTTTGGGCGAGGATGCACTGAGAGAGCTACCAGCTGAGGTTCTCAGAGCCTCAGTTTCACCTGTGGCTCCTAAATGACACAGGGAGAGGGCAATGCTACTATGAATATAGACAGCTGAGTTAGGTAGAAATATTATAGGCAGTCAGGTAGGGCTGAGGCCTCCCAGGGAGTCAGGAAAAAGATGAAAACTCCTTACAACTGTGGCTGGAGGTGTATCTGTTGGAGGCCAGGCCTCAAGATAAAGACGGAATGACCAGGCCCAAGATAAATGGTACCACCTGTTCTAATGATAGACAACAGTAACCTTGGAGGGTAACCAAGGCCCTTGGACTCATCCCTTCCTGAAAAGTTCTTTGCTCTTTCCGTGTACACTTGCTACGTGACTTGCTTTCCTATTGGATCTTGCCTATACTTATAATCTTATCGGTTTATCATAGCTGTAACCAGTTTCGTACCCACATGGCTGTGCTCTATGAAACTTCCCTGAGAAGTGGGGTCCTTGGCAATCTGCCTGGGCCCCTCCTGTCTCTCAGGATCTGTATCCCTCCCTCCCTTTTGATAAATATTTCCTACTCTTAACCTCCGTTGTTCCTTAGAACTCATTCTTCGATTTGAGGAGAACACAAACTCAGCATACCCTACATCTAGCAGGCTGGAAGTTATAATTCCCTTGCATCACATCTGGAGGTCCCTATATCACCATTAGACACATCTAAGTCTTCAGTGTGGGCTCAGCTGGGGACCTGGCATCCTGAGATGAAGAAAATTGCAATCACAGGACACAGTTTGGACAACCTTACCAGAGACAGCAATCTCTAGTTTCTCAGATGGCCTCCTGCAGCTGGCTCGTTCAGCTGTTTTTAACCAGAGTGAGCCTGGGTGTTTAACAGTTCAATACCTCCACCACCATCATTTTGGTACTTTCATTACCAAAAAAGTGGCTCTGAATTTTAACAACAGGGATACACAGTCTTCAGTATAAGTCCTCTGTATAAACAGGTTGATTAATCTTGGATTCTTTCCTTTAGTCATGGCATAATGCCAGATAAAACTCACGTGGAGCAGTCAGACTTATGGAGGAAAAGTACTTTAAAAACTGGTAGCACTCTCGAAATTCCGCTGTCCTTGGGTCAAAGCTCTCAAACTGTTTTACAAAAGAGAAGACTGCGTCTGCTTTCTCCACTAGAAACGGCAATGTGCTGTGTTACGGGGCCAGACTGGTTTCTCGTCTCCCAGGATTTTACTCTTTAGTTCAAAAGGCCGTCAATCCAAAAGCCTTTTCCATAGCAGGATCTTCAGGTTCTGATGAATCTTATGTGGCCACTGCTTCCCCAGACATATGCTCTCAAACAGTGTTGCCTGATGAAACCATGAGGGCTTTTGGACCTCAAGATCAGCATTTGCAGCTTCCTGGGAACATAACCCTTGATTGTCACCTCAATGCGCCTGCTGCACAGAAGAAAAGCCAGGTTCATAAAGCTTTGCCTCATGTTCTAGCAGAACCTTTATCAACTGAGAGACATGAGTTTGTGATGGTACAAAATCTAAATGAATTTCAGGGTAATAATGTACCTGTGAACAAGAAATTAACAGTCTACAAACTCATTTTGAAAGGGCCACAGTTGGGAGTGAAATCCAAAGAAACTTTGAATCACTATTTCCAGAGGTGGCTAACAGCAAACTAATGATTCTGACTGTAACTCAGAAAACTAAGAATATGTTTGGGGTGAAGATATGTTTGGAGTGAACCTGAAAGAGAAATGGTCTTAGAAAAATTCATGAATGATGATGAGGAAACTTCCTATGCTCTTCTCTTCGAGTGGAAGGCTCCTGGGCTGACTTTATTGATCCATCATCTGGTGTGGCTGTGTTTGGACCTTATATGAAAACACTCTTCCTGAAACAGATAAATGCTATCGACGTGTGGGGTTCTCTGTTGATGATCTTGGCTGCTGTCATCTGCCATAATCTCTGTGGTGCCCATGTGTTCCTTCACTAACACAACACCAGTCAGCCATATGATGAAGAAATAAAGTAGAAGCTAGCAGTAACGTCATTTTATTTGCTCTACTATTTATATGTAAATGGATTGATCAATATAAATATTGTCAAAGACTTTGCATTTATTTATTTATTTACTGTCTTTTTGAGATAAGGTCTTGCTATGCAGTTCAGGCTGGCCTTGAGCTCACTTTGTAGCCCAGGCTGGTCTTGAACTCACAACGATCCACCTGCCTCAGCCTCCCCAATGCTGGGATTATAGGCATGAACCACCATACCTGACAAAACTTCACTTTAAAAAATATACTTATTATGGGCATTTATTTCAACATATGGATTTACAATTTGGTGTGTGACTGCGATTTTAATATCACAAATGTTAGTTTATTCATATTGTTATTGATTACAAGTGAAGCATACCACATTGGACAGGATGTGGTAATTAACGTGTAACCAGGGTGTGATCTATTAATGTGAATTCTCCCCTTTATTGGAAAAACCTTTATTTCAATTTTTTCCAAAAATAAATTATAATTTGGTCATAAAAAACCTGTGGCATTATGACTGAATGTACAACAATGCATAAGAAAATAAAGACTACAGGAAATAAGACCAACTGATGTCACTATATCAAGGGGCTCAAGTTAGGTCGAGGGATTTTTGCTTAGTAAGTGTTTTATGATGTGATATTTTTTGTAAAATGAAAAACGCTTTATAGACAAAAAGTGGTAATGATGATGCCAACTGGCAAACAGTCTGTGCTCCGGCTACTGAAAAAGAGGTTGGAGTCCTCCAAGCCTGAGACGAGAGGGTGTGTGTGAGAGCATGGTGCTATGGTTTATACCTGCGAGCCTCATGTGCTCAGTGGTGGGGCTCTGGGGAGGTGACTAGATCGCGGGGCTGTGATAATTACCAGTGGATCAGCACACTGAGGAGGGGATAGCTGAATGGGATGCTGGGAGGTGAAACTTAGTGGGAGAAGCGGGTCATTGGGAGTGTGGTCTCCCTCTGTCCTCGCTTGACCCCTCTCTCTGCTGCCTGCCTGGCATGCCATAAACAAGCCCCTTCTGCCAGGCTGCCCTGCCCTGGAGCCACCTGACTATGAATTGAAACTTCTACAAAGTTTGCACCATAATAAACTTTTCTTCCTTTAATCTGTGTGTGTTGGGTGTCGTGTCTAAGCAGTGAAGAAAGTAACTAAGGCACACAGCAGTGGTGTAAGTGGATGACATGCTGCCGCCCCTCCATGCTCTTGACTACTGTATGAGGCTGCTATCTCAGCCTGCTATTTAGAATGGCTCTTTTGTGCTGTGGTGAGTGACATTCAACATGCACGCAGGGACAATTCACATGCCATTAACCAAAACAACTTCATAATACACAAGCACACACCCTCTCCCTCTTTGGCAATAAAAGAACAGAGACCCATGACAAATTCTATGCTGGCCAGGCCTCCTGCCCATGTTGCCTAGATGATACTAAACTGAAGCCCGTGGGGACACACTGTTTTGGGCAGGAGCCCATGCATGCATCTGTGTGTTTCAGAGATGCTATGGGGTTAAACTCCCATACAGCATCTCTCATCCAAGCTGGCCAAGTGGCTCTCCCAAGAAGGGTGAAAATCAAACAACAATGTGCTCAGCACAGTGAGCAACTTCCTCACCAGGCAGGAAAATCTAGAGCTGCCCCACACTGACTTCTCATGGTTCACATAAGCAAATGGTGCATGAAGTGTATGTTCTATCAACACCTGCATTTATGCTCAGACCAATGTTCTGTTATATGGATTACAGTCAACAGAAACCAAATGAATATTCTGTACCACAACTCAGTTGTTCCTTATACAGCTCTAATGAGATTCCACCCAGTGTCACAGCAGTACTTATGTAATTACTCTATATAACTCTGCCAACAAAGAGGGAATGAAATCTCCTTATCAGGGTATTGCAAAGCAACAACACCCCAGCAGAGACTCTCAGTGCATTGCTGTATTTTGGATACTTTGGGAGTGGGGCCATCATAGAGTAGAAGGCATGCTGGGGTGACTGAGGCTCTGGTACTACAGGCTTGCCTTCAGCGGTGAGTCTTGAGATTGCTTTCTTTCTTTTTTTTTTTTTGTCTTTTTGAGACAGGATTTCATTATGTAGTTCAGGCCGGCCTTGAACTCACTCTGTATCCCAGGTTGGCTTCGAACTTGCAGCAGTCCTCCTGCCTCAGCCTCCCGAGTACTGGGATTACCAGTGTGCGCCACCATGCACGCCTGAGATTTCTTGAGAAAATATTTGTGAAGAGAAAGGAGCCTGCAGTTTCTGAGCTGAGCTCCCTTTAGCTGTGACGGCCAAGGGTTACGTGTGGCTCGTGTGCAGCTGTGCTCAGTCAGAGGTTGCAGGAGACAGCTTTGCCAGAATCCTGCAACAGTCCAGAAAAGGAGGTAAGCAGAAAATGAGGGGGATGCAGACTAAACTTGTTTGCTTCCTTCAGGGAAACTGTAGGTCACCAGAAGCAGAGTGAGAAAAAGGCACAGCTGAGAAAGGTTACATCCGGTCCTGAGATGTCACCTGAATGAGGAAGACGGGCCTCTGCCCACTTACTGGGGGACCAGTTCCACTGAGGTTTGTCCTGTGGTTCCCTAAAAGTGACTTCTTTACTGGAAGCTTTGCTTTAGACTGTGAGAGGAAAAAGCCTAGCGCTGTCCTTTTGGGCTATGGAATCCATGACCCCAGCCCAGCTATGCCCCCTCCAGGCTGTCAGCTGGGAGGCTGGGTACATGCTGGAGAGTTCTTAGAGCTTTCCCAAGTCAGCAGAGCTGTAAAAAACCTGCCAAGGCAGCGCGTGGAGGAGGGAGTGGATCCACATCATGAAGTGCTCGGCGACTGTTCTCTGGGAATCCTGCTATACCGTGAACCTGCTCAGGCCAGCCTCTCTCGGTCTTCTCTAGTAAACATGCTCCTTCCATAAAAACCCTTTTGTCCCTTTTCCTTTCCACCTACATGCAGAGGCACGAAGCCCTCACTGCCAAGAAGTAGATGGCATCACGCTCACGGACCAGGAGCTAACGTGAATCTCTTCTTCATAAATCACAAGTCTCAGCCGTTCTGTTACTGCAACAGAGAGCAGACTAAGCTGCCTTCTCTCACGCATGTCCGCTTTTTGGTGGGCGGGGAAGGGACAGAATTAAGGAGCAAGCGTCACTCCTCTTCCACAGCCAGAAGATGATCTGCGCTGAGGGGAGGATCTTGGGGGATGGCGAGAGGAAGACCCGTGTGGAGATGTCTGCTCTTACGCTCCACGCTGCCACTCTCGTTCTGCGTGGCCAGCTTCCACGGACCGCTTGCTCACTCGGCCTCGGGTCCTTTGCAGTTGTCTGTGCTGCCCCTCACACCTAATTCCACAGCAGCAATCTTCTTGCACAGTTGCGGTAATTTACACTCGGGTGTAAACATACAGAGCACTTAGCAAGTTTCCACATTGTACCATTCATCTGTCACCTTGGCAGTGGTGTCATGTAGGTTTGTTGATAGTAACAATGTAACGATAACACTCAGCGCCTCTTCACTCTTGGGGCGGGGGGGACTCTCAGGGCTTCCGGGGTGATCCTGTAGCCTCAGACACAAAACGCAGAGGCAAGGAAGGTGGGTATTTTAATAACTGAAGAAAAAAAAAATAACTCCAGGGGTGAATGGACTTGCCTAACGTTTGTGACATGGTAGAGGCCAGCTGCCGGGCTTCCCGACGTTTACCTGAGGACCTGTTCTGCAGAAAAGTTCTGTGCAGCCTGGGGAGGAATGATCATTACAGGAGAGATCCGGCAGAGCTGAGCCACAGGGGAGTGGAATACAGCTACTCAGCCAGGTTGTCAGTGTCGGGTCAGTGTAGCATCATCAAGCACAGGGCCATTCCGTCCGTGCGCTGCTGTCCTATCCTGCTATCAGGCTGCGCCCGAGACCGGCCCTGAGCTGCAGACGGACTCAGGGCGTTCTCCTGGGACTGGTGTCCCTGCTGGCAAGCTTACCCTGGAGCGATGCCTGCAGATACAACTTTTTTTTTTTTTTTTTTTTGTGGTACTGGGGATCGAACTCAGGACCCTGCGCTTACTAGGCAAGCGCTTATTCCACTGAGCTATATCCCCAGCCATGCAGATAGCTGAGGCTCAGAGCAGCTGGGCACCATTGCCCTTGATAATGTCCCCAGCCCGCAGAGGCACCACGAGACAGTGACTCAAAGGTTATATTTACAGGCCCCAAATTCCTTAGCTGCTGTTGTGTGCTCTCCCACCCCTAACAGAGGGGTGAACGAGGACAAGTGAGAGTGGGGGGCCACAGTTGGATGAGCAGGCCTAAGAGTGACTCAGCAAAGGTAAGTGGGGTTGCTCTTCCCTCACCTGACGCCCAGTCCCCAGATGCGTAGGTTTTAATGTCTGCAGGGGAGGGGGCTGACTCACCCTGGTTTGCTCCATCTGAGCAACTACGATAACATTTTGCTAGCATTTCTGTAGCAGTTCTTTCTACACAGCTTGGCACTTGCCACATCCACTTCTCTCGACTTTAAGGAACAGCCCTGTCTAACAAGATGAGAGGAAGGCTCCAGGCCCTCTATAAAGCCTGTAAGGCATAAGACAACGTGGGCCTTTCTTCAGTCAGGTCTTTTTTTTTTTTTTTTTTTTTTGGTGAGGTGGATCCTGGGGATTGAACCAAAGAGCACTCTGCCATGAAGCTACATCCCCGGCCCCTTTATTTGTCAGTTTGAGAGAGACTCACTAAGTTGCCCATGTGGCACTTCAGCTTATGATCTTCCTGCCTCAGCCTCCCAAGCTGCCAGGATTATAGGTGTGCGCACCTGGTTTGTTTCAATATTTTTTTGAGATGGGCATCTCTTTGTGTTTCTGTGTTGCTCAGGCTACTTTTCTATTTCCTCCCAAATAGCCATCTTTTCTTCCTTTAGGTGCTCAAAACATTAAACTCTCCCCACTCTTTGGTGCTAGGGATTTAAACCCAGGGCCTTTGCACTGAGCTACATACTCAACTCTTATTATTTTTTTCTAATTTTGAGAAAGGATCTCATCAAGTTGCTAAATTGCCCAGGCTGGACTCGAATTTAACATTTCCTTGCCTCATCTTCCCAGAGGATGTCCACTTTAAAAAAAAAAAAACATTTATCCGCAGCTGGCTCATCCTCCCATGGCCTTTTCAAGTGTGTTTCTGAAGGCCAAAGACTGTGTCCCACTCACTGCTTCCCCACCCAGGCTGTGGCACAAGGCCTTCATCACAGCAAGTGCTCTAAGCAGCCACGCTCCCCGCCACACTCTGACCGTGTCTCTCCTGGTTCCTCCTTCGTGTTCTCCCAGGCGGCCTGGATCATGCTGAGCATGTACCCTGGGAGATGGACAGCAACTTCTCCCACGGGCACGGCGACAGGAGGGCTGGACGCACTGACTGAGAGGTCAGACTGCTGAGGTCTTCCCTCGTTCTAACACTCTATAATTCCAAAATGCAGACTAAACTAGAATCAAAGGTTAGCCAAGCACATGGAGAAGAGATGATAAATACTTAAGTAATAAGTGAAGAACAAGGAAGCTGGGCGCATCAGTCTCTGGGAAGATGACGGATGTTCAGGGAGGGCTTTCTGGGGGTGATAGAATTTAAGATGCTGTGGGCCGAAGGGGAAGACTGTCTCCTGGATAAAACGGCACAGCCCTAGGACAGCAGGGTCAGGGTTAGAAAGCATCTGGATCCATCAAGTTGATAGTCGAGTCCATCTGACAAGGAGAGCACGGTAAGGGCAGCGAAGCAGTGTGAAGTGACAGTCTGAAGAGACTGAAAAGAAGAGATGAGCTCAAGGACACTATGCAGCCTCGGAAAGAAGGTGGGTATAACCATGGCGGCTTGCTTACTAGCTGTGTGACACAAAACAAGCCATTTAACCTCTCTGAGGATGGAAAGTGCTTAGGGCAGCACCTAACACTCTCCATTTGACAGCTGTTTATTGGGTGTCTTTATGTGGTAACGATTAAGTATTTCACACAGTAAACACTCAGAAAATGGAAGCTAGTGTAATCATATTTAAACTGTACCTCCTGTTTCTATACTCCCCATTACAAATCAAGTCCCCTCTGGTTCTGGGATTTAAAAGAAACGGTGTTTTACTATGAGTGCGTTCATTTGCTTTGGTGTATTTCGCTAAAGCATGGCGAAACAAAACTTGTCCTCAGCTTTAGGTGCAGTGCAAATGCAAATGAAATAACAAGAATGTTGTCAAAGTCTCAACTCCTTAACACCATCTCTCCATTATGTGCAAGGGTATAATCAGAATGCCGAACACCCTCTCTACCCTTGGAAAGTCATTTCCTGACACAGTACCCGAAGAGACATCTTGAAGGAGACGTGAATGGGTTGTGTGTCCCCTCTCCGGGGACAGTCTTCTCCTGTGGATGTGAAACAAACTTTGGCAGCTGCTCGGTATCATTAGGTCAAAGGCAAATCAACTGCTCTCTGAGGCTTAAAATAAAGTTATCATCATAAACCAAAAAATACTCAGCATTTGCCCAAGAAAAGAAAACCGATGGAGGTCCTGGTATCACCAGGGGTTTCTTGTTGATCTTGTGTTTCCAGTGAATACCTGCAAGTTTGTTGGTATGTATGGTTTTATAGAGAAACTGATCAAAAGCACCTACTTTGTGAAAAGGACCATTTTGTGTGTGTGTGTGTGTGTGTGTGTGTGTGTGTGTGTGTGACCAAACCTGCATGAAGCTGGTTTTTCTTTAGGATACAACTTCTTAATACATTTCACGAGCAATTAATCTCCGAGGGAATAAAGGAAAAATTATTCTTCCACAAATCATGCGTTTTCTAGTGGATTATCTCTAATCATAATCAAGAATAAGGTAGCAACTTCAGAAACCCATTTCCTAAGGTATAGTCCTCACTGGTCTATCAGAACCAACCAAAGTCTTTTCAGAATTTCACATGGATAGTCGAGGACCCGTTTGGGGTCAGATGTTGGTGGGAAGTTATCCATGGGTAAATGAAGGATGGAGGGCTCAGTAGCCATTACGATTTAGATATGAAGTGCTCCCCAAAGACGCCCATACTGCGGACTCGATCTCCAGCACAGTGATGTTCAGAGGCAGGGCCCAGGGCAATGGTCGCGTCATGGGGGCTCTAACTCCACCTGTGGACTAACCTACTGATGAGGTCACAGTGCAGGAGGCGGTGTCTGGCGGAAGGGAGAGGGTCATGGGGCATTACTTTGGGAACTATAACCTGTTCTTGGTCCCTTTCTCTCTGACTCTCTCTCACTCTCTCTACTGGATGCCATGAAATAAGTGGCTTTCTTCTGCATGCCCTTTGGCCATGATGGTTCCGCCTTGCAAGCTGTTTATGTTAGGACTTTGTCCCACTGATGAAAAGCTGACCAACATATTCATGAATATGTGCAAAAAAGAACAATTTGGAAAACCTCTCATAGCAGCTGTACTTAGCAGAATAAAAATAAGGGCAGGCTTCCACTCAGCACTTTACTGAGTAACCTAAATATGATTTAATCATACTTAGCATAGATCCATTTTCAAACTAATGCTTGGTTTTTTGTAATCCTGTTTATTTTTAATTGACACAATAATTTCCAGGCAGGATAAAGTATTATCCCATAAATTTATAAACCTTTACAAAGTGAATTACTTTGGGGGAATTACTTCAAATGTCAAACAACTCAAGGGACTTAACCTTGGAATTTATGTTTCTATTTTTAATGTTTTAATCCAGACACAATTTTTCCCTTAAGTCCTTTCAAGTATTGAAGGTACTAAATCAGCTCTCAAAAAGCTCATCTGAAGGGAAATCAGAATTTTTCTTCTCATTTACTTCTTTTTAAATTTAGTGTCTTTGCGGGAAAATGTAAATTATAAACTCAAACCAATTAAAATATACCTACCCCTACCGGCTGTGCGCTGTGCAAAGTGGACACAGCTCACCGTGCGGGTCAAACCACCGACTACAACCTGGCTGTGCACCTGGGTTCCTCTCAGCACAAGGCTGCAGAGGTGACTACCAAACAACTGACCCGACTGGGGAAGAGACCTGCGCCCCAGAGAATATGAGTCAGCTGCTTCAGGGAGAAATAACAGATGGGCAACAGTGCTAGTCCCAAGAAAAGCCCACAGCTGGTGCAAGCTACGAAAAAAAAAAAAAAACAAAAAACAAAAAAACAACATGGAGTTTTACCCTGAGAGTGACTTCTTCACGACAGGATAGAACTGGAGAACACATTCTGTGCAGGGCCTGCCACAGTGCCGCAGAGGGCATCACCAGGCACCTCTGGGGAAGGGGTTGCTCATGTGGGACTGAGCCACAGAACATCTATACAACAGCTTCGCTCTGAGGCTGCAGTGTTACTCTTCCTCAGTGTGAGTGAGCGCCAACACGGGAGGCAGGTTGGGAGAGGCTGAGGGAGACCCAGCTCCTCCCAGATCCCTTGAGAAATTCAAGCTCAGGCCAAGAAGGACCTGGGACATGGGGTCTGTGGTGGGGGCCGGCTCAGCAGCAGCGGATTTCAGAGGTGGCTGATCTGCAGGAGATGGCATTGAGACAGGCAGTCTGCTTCAGCCTCTGCCCCACCAACTCCATCGGGAAGAGAACAGGGATCTGATTGCTTCCTTGTGTGCCAATGAGAGTGGGGATGTGTCTCAACTTGGAGAGTTGCCATGGGCAGGGGCTTACAGATGGCGGACCTTTTGAGCAGAGGGGTCCCCTCACAAACCCATAAGCTGTAAAGCAGGATGGAGAGGACTATTACTTACTGGATTCCAAAGACTGCAAGTTCTGCAAGGGAACCATTCAATTGGAAATGCATAGTAACTTTCCCTTTCTTCTCTTGACCCATCTTTTTCCTCGTCATTTGTTTGGAATTTTATCCCCATTCTCTTTTCCCATCATTACTATTATTATCTTTATTTGTTTGATTGGGCCCTCTTTTTTTCTCTTTCCCGTTCTCATTCTCTTCTAACTTGCCCCTTTTTTTCTTTTCCCTTACTCTATTTTTAATTATTTATACTTTTCCTTACTTTTTTTGTTACTTTTATCTAATACCACTAATTTTCTTTTTCCTCCTTAATAGGACCCTTTAGTTCATGTTTGTTACCCTTTCCTATCTCCCCTTACTTAAGTTTTCCAGCTATCCTTTTTCATGCTCCCATTCCCTGCAACCTCCATGCTTACCAGTATAACCATCATGCTTTATGAATTTACAGATAATTATAACTTACTATAGTTGAACACATATTCTTAATGAAGGTAAAGTTCTTCTATTGAGTAGATAGTTACTATAGATCAATATCTGGTCTGTCTTACTGTTTATCTCATTTCTGTGGTTAAAGGTGATATACTATTGGCTCTTACGGTTAAGGTCCAGTTTGTATTTGATACTACTATTTTCACTACTTTGGCTAAGGTAACAAAGTTGTTGCTATCAGTTGGTTTTCTCTGTATGCTAATATCTACACTGCCTGGGGGTCATAAACAATACTGCATCCATTCCTGAAAAACTGGGTACTGGACCAAGTAAGTTGCAACTTCTCTTGCCAAATAAATGCAGGTGGCTGGATCCTGGGACAGAGGCAAAGGCCATAGTTAGCTACACCCAAAGGACATCTCTGAAAAGAAGACATTAACTAAAGAGGTCTATAATATCAACAGAGGTCTCTATAGTATCCTCAGAGATACCCTCTACAATCAGTCCACAAGCATCAGTATGGAAAATAAGCAAAAATAGGAACATGAGAAAACAAAGCATCAAAATACCTCGAAAAACTCTGAAACCCATAAAACCAACCCAGGAGGCACTGAGGGGAAGGAAATTAAAAGCCACACAGCTGAAGTATCTGAAAGAATAACAGTGGAGATAACGAAACAAAGCAGTAAGGTGTTCGGCAGGCTCAGAGAAGGTACAACCAAACACATGATGATCCCCATGAAAGAAATAAGCAATAAATCTGGAGGGGACACTAATAAGCTGGTGGGGCTAAAGAGATGCAAATCATAAATGCCCAGCACTGAAAAGAATTGGAGTCCATAAAAAACTTCCAAATAGAAATCCAGGAGATTAAACATCTGTTGACAGTAAGGCCAGTGGAAGTGACCACTGCGAGGACAGTGTCAGATCTAAAAGACATGGCTGCGGTTGGGGAGCACTTAATGAGACACCTTAAAAACAAGAGAACATAGGGCTGGGGATATAGCTCAGTGGAATAAGCGCCTGCTTAGCAAGCGCAGGGTCCTGAGTTCGATCCCCAGTACCACCAAAAAAAAAAAAACAACAAAAAAAAAACAAGAGAACATGATGAATGGACCCAGCACTGTGGGAAGATGCAGGACTAACCTAAAATTAACTGGAATCAATGAAATATTGGAAGACAGCACATAGGGTATAACAATGTGTTTACAGAAGTAAAGCAGAAAACTTCTCACACATGGAAAAATAATGTAACATACAACTAAGTGGGGCATGTAGAACCCCAAATAGCCATGATCAGAAAAGAAACACCTCAAGACACATTATAGTCAAAATCCAACACAAGAAAAGAATCTTAGGAAAACCCATTAAAATCCCAGCAGACTTCTCAACACAAACTTAAAAGGCAAGGAGAGCTTGGAATGATGTGTTCTAAGCCCTAAAAGAAAAGAACTTTCAACTCAGACAGATAGAACCTGCAAACTTATCATTAGAAATTGATGGAGAAATAAGATATTTCCATGTAAAAGAGCCCCAAAGAAATTCACGGTGACCAAACCAGCACCCCAATAATTCCTCAAGGATATCCTAGAAAAGACAATGAAACTAACAATGCCAAAAGACCCACCAGGATGAGTGCAGCAGGTATGGTGAGCAACTAATAGAGGGGAAAGGGAATCCATAAGAGGAAAAGAATAAAATGACAGAAAACAACCAACAGAGTGAAGAGAAAACCCACAGAATGGGAAAAATTTTTGGTAGCTATTCCTCAGATGGAGGACTAACGTCTAGAATATATACATAACTCAAAAAAATTAGCCTTCCCCCAAATAAAATACCCAATCAAAAATGGTTGAATGAAATGACCAGACACTTAGAAGAAGGACAGAAAGCCAATAAATACATGAAAAAATATCTGACCTTACCGGCTATTAGAAAAATGCAAATTAAAACAACACTAAGATACTACCTTACTCCAGAAGGAATGACCACGATCAAGAAATTAAATAATAAGAAATGCTCTCAAGGCTGTAGAGAGAAATGAAACTTTTTATATTGTTGGTGGGAATGTAAACTAGTACAATACTGTGGAGCTCACTATGGAGATTCTTCAAAAAACTAAAACTAGAAATTCCATTTGATCCAGCTATTCCCCTTCTATACATCTTCCCCAAATAGTGAAAGACATCTTATTACAGTGATACAGGCATATCCATGCTTATAGCAGCACAAGTTATAACAGCTAAAGCTTGGAAACAGCCTATATAGGGTCATTCAGCAAATGAATGGATAACAAAAACACTATATTTACACACAATGGAATACTACTTTGCCATTAAGAAGGATGAGTCTGAGGCATTTGTAGGTAAATGGATGCATCTTGACCATAATGGTAAGTGAAATAAATCAGACACATAAGTTTATTTACTTATTTTTTTTTCAGACACATAAGTTTAAATATTGCATGGTTTCTCTTACACGAGACACCTAAGATATAAACAAAGGGCAAAACAAAAGGTAGACAATAGGAAGAGGGCGATCTTTTCCCAAAGGTGGGGGGAACAAGAGACAGGAGTGGGTAGAAAAGGGATTTATACTAAGAACTGACAAATGGAAATAGAACTTCTACAAATGGGAAAAGGAACAAGAGTTGGAGGAGCAGGGAGGGGTTAGATGGGAATGAGACTCAAAAAGAATTTTTTAAAAAATTTATTTTAAAAATAAAGGAAAACACATTAACAGATAGACATCCATTTACAAAATAGCATAACAATACAAACAATACAGAGTTACAGGCAAAGTAGTAGGAAATTATCATTGGTGATTGTATTACGTGTTGATATCCTCAAAGTGGTTTCTCAGAACAAATAGAGACATGCAAGATTGATCAAGTAATTAATCATTAACTGTACCTTTCAGTAAAGCAAGAGAAGTCAGGAGTTCAACTATGTTAGCTATCCTGTACATACATACATAATTTCTCTTCATTTCCTTTCTCTTTTCACTCACCCCGGTTGCCCTTTACTTTTGAGCATGTTCCCTTCATTTCACAATGTCTGTTTTACCGCCTAATTTTTATTCACTCTTTCAGGTTCTTACACTAGTGAGATAAAATGTTGCTTATACATGGAGATTTTGTTTATTTCACTTATGAGTATGGTCTCAGTTGTGACCATTTATCTGTAAAAGCCTTGAGTTTATCTTTCTTTATAGCTAAGTAATATTCCATTATATAGAAGTACCACAATTTTTTATCCATTCCTCAGTGGATAGACATTTGGGTTGCTTCCACAATTTAGCAATTAGAAATTGGGCTGCTATGAACATGGGTGCACATATATTGCTGTGATATGATGTTTTCAGATCTTCTGGGAAAATACGCAGAAGGGGAATGGCTGTGTTGAATGGGACCTCCAGACCTAGTTTGCTGAGGAATCTCCAAACTGATATCCACAGTGGTTTCACCAATATGCATTCCCACCAGCAGTGGAGAAGAGTTCCTATTTCTCCACAGCCTCGCCAGCATTTGTTATTGGTTGATTTCTTAATGCTAGCCATTCTTACTGGGTGAGATGAAATCTCAACGTTGTTTTAATTTGCATTTCTTAAATGACTAATGATGTTAAACATTTTCTCATGTATTTATTTGCCATTTGTATTTCTTTATCTGAGAAGTGTGTGTTCATCTCAGATGCCCATTTTTGGACTGAGTCTTTGAATTTGGGTGGGCTGTTTTTGAATTCTTTATATGCTCTAGATAGACCTTTGTCTGAGGGACAGTCAACTAAAATTTTTTCCCAGTTTGTGGATTTTCTTTTTACTCTGCTGGCAATTTCTTTAGGTGTGCAAAAACTTTTCAGTAGGATGAGATCCTAGTTGTTGATTTTTTGAAGTATTTCCCATGTGGTTTGGGTTTTGTTCACGAACTCCCTACCTACCTCTATGTCTTCAAGATATTTACCTACTTTCTCTTCTAATAGATTTAGTGTTTCTGTTTTAATATCGAGGTCTGACTTGAGTTTGGTGCATGGTGAATGACTTGGGTCTTTTCAGTCTTTGGCAGGTGGCAAGCCAATTTTTCCAGCACCATTTATTAAAGAGGCCATCTTTCTTCCAGTGAGTTTAGCCCCTTTGTCAAAGATTAGGTGGCTGAGTGTGTTTGTAGTTGTGTCTACATCTTCCAGTCTGTTCCATTGATTCTCTGGTCTGTTTTTTAGCCAGTAGCTTGTAGTATAATTTCAGGTCAGGGATTGTGATTCCACCTGACTTGTCTTTGTTGCCCAGGATTGCTTTTGCTATTCTGGCTCTCTTCTGGTTCCAGATGAATTTAAGGAACGTTTTCTCTAGATCTGTGAGATATGCCACTGGTAGTTTAATGGGAATTGCATTGAATCTGTGCAACAATTTTGGTAGTATGGCCATTTTCATAATGTTGGTTCTTCCTATTGATGAGCAAGGAATATTTTTCTATTTATTGAAATCCTCTTTGATCTCTGTTTTCAGAGCACTGTAGCTTTCATTGAATAAATCTTTTACTTCTTTTGTTAGATTGATTCCTAAATATTTCAGTTTCTTAGATGCTATTGTGAAAGGTATGGTTTCCTTAATTTCTCTCTCAGTCTGTTTGTTGTTTGTATATAGGAATGCTATGGATTTTTGGGTGTTGACTTTGTACCCAACTATGCTGCTGAATGTGTCTATTAATTCAAGGAGTCTTCTGAAGTTTTTGGAGGCTTCTATGTAAAGTATCATGCATTCTGCAAATAGTGATAATTTCACTTCTTCCGTTCCTATCCTTATTGCTTTTATTTCTCTCTTGTCTAATTGCTCTGGCTAATGCTTCCAGAACTATGTTGAATAGGAGTGGTGACAGTGGACATCCGTGTCTTGTTCCTGATTTTAAAGTAAAAGTTTCAGTTTTTGTTTATTTAGCATGATGTTGGCTGTTGGTTTGTCATAGATGACTTTGATCAAATTGAGATAAAGACCATTTTTTTGTTTTTTGTTTTGTTTTTTGGTACTCAGAAAGAATTAGGATGTGTACATGTAACCCCCATAAATGTAATCATTATGTACTACAAACACACACTACTGAAAAATAAAAATAATAAAATACAAAAAAAGTGAGATGATATATTTTTGTTCTAAGCTTTTAGCATCTTAGTTACTTACCAACATCTGTTCAACTAAGAAAAAGAGATTAAATACAAAATCTCAGAACAACCAGTCTGTGACCCATCCACTAAAACATTCGTACAATGTCACGGCCTGTGTTAGCATTCTTAACCTTCACTTTGCAACAGTTCAGGGCACTGTACGACATGAAGTTTAAACCATTTTCAGCTGTCAAAGGTGCTACCTCTCATGTGTGCATGTGTGTCCTAAAAACCTGGAAATGCCGAGTCTCTGACTTTCAGAAGTGGTACTAGCAAGGAGGGGACTGTTAATGTGCAGACAAGTGGACTCTGCAGATAACGTTTCAACTCTCCGTTTTCTGCACACTGATCATATCACACTTTATATTTCTGTCATCTGCAAGTGAGGGATCACCATCTTCTTTTCTCTATTTACTCTTTTACCCATGATACCTAGAGGCAATTTTCTTGGTCTTTCTGAGGGGAGTCAATATTTTTCCCGTTCTCTCCTTACAAAGCTTATTCATATAATGTTTTTGTAAAGTGTATATTCATAAAAATTCTAAAAAGTCCAACAATTATTTTTAACCTGTTTTTACAGATGTGGAAACTGAACGGGGCCATGCGTTTCCTATTAAAGTATCTGCGATCACTTCTGGTTATGTGGCCAGAAAATGCCAAGCAGGTGCTCAAATCCAGCTTTTTCACCAAATGCCCGCTGCCCCGTGCCGCCTCTCAGAAGGCACACAGCCATTTGTATCCCTGTGATTGTTTTCCTCAGTGCTTGAAAGTCACGCATTCCCAAGCTGAAATAACACCGGAGTGACCTGCAGTGAAAACGCTGTACCTTTGCCTGTGAAGGCTGTGCTCTCTACAAACAGCCTTTTAAAAGTTTCTCCTTGGCTAGGTTTGCAGCTCAGTGGCAGAGCACATGCTTAGCATGTGTGAGGCCCTGGGTTCACTCACCAGCCACAGCAAACACAAAGACGAAGCATGATCTCTTTTCATTGACTGTTAAATCAACTACTAGTGTGCTTTAGTTCCTATTTTTGTGTGTTTATTTGCACTAGCAAGTGAGTCAGCGTACCCTTGCCTACTTACTTTGCTTTTCCTCCTACCTAAGACACACAGTGCTTATTTTATTTCCTCTCATGTAACCTCACAATGGATATGGAATTGTTAGCCCATTTTATAGATCAAGAAACTGAGGTCCAGAGAGGCTAAAAAGCTATTTGTGATTATTTCTATAGTATGTCTGAGGGAGTTTGGTCTTTCACATTTCTCTTGGTCCCACTAATGACACAATGTATGTTCCCTTTTCAAGTAAATTGAAGAGGCAGTAAATGTCATGGCAGAGAATGACCCACTCGGGAACACGATAAGGTGCAAACTATCAGAAAGACTACTCGTGTAGCTGGATTCATGAGTAACACAGTACAGTAACTGCTACAAAGGTGCAGAGTAACGTCCTGAGCGAGGCTTATGTCCTAACACTGATGGGCTGAAGTGTAGCAATAAGGAAAAACGATCTAGGAAGGGAGGGACAAGCAACAACACAGAAGCAAAACCAGAAAAGCTAAAAGGAAGAAGAGAAAGGGAATAGGTATTGCTATTGCCGCTAAGGCAATTTTTTGGGGGGCTGCTGGTGCTGGGGACAGAATTCCGGGCCTTGCTCACGCTGGGCAAGTGCTCAGAGCTCCACCTCGAGCCTGCAACTGCTTTTTCAACAAGGGTTTCTTGCTGTACATTTCATACTTGAATTCTTAATAGCACAACCATTGCTAGAGCGCCAGGTCTCGCCTGTGCGGTGAGCTCTGTCACTATAGTGACCCGGACGCAGACTCCATGGGAAACGAAACATTCTGGTATTCAACCCTGTGGGGCCGCAGCTATTGTCATCTGAGCTCCCATGTGGAACACCAGCAGCACTCTTCTCCCCACGCTGGCGCTGGCTCGGAACTGCGCGCGAGAGACCTTCCCTGGTTCAGTACAAAGCCAAGTCCGCTCTCTCCCCCTCCCCCCACCGCTGTGCTTTCTTACAAATTCAAAAGACTCTAGCAGCTAATTACATAAGAAGTCTCTCTCCTTGGGCCTCACAGCTCACTGCCTCAATTCCTCTAAACAGAGCCATCTGTTAACCAAGGATTCAACATCAAAACACTCTTTGATGAGTCACAATTAATGACAAGTACAATGTGAGCAGTGCCAGAATGATAAATTTAACACCACTCAAATATTCATGGTGTACTAAATAAAGAGCTTTTAGGTTTTGAAAATAAAATATTTTAATGTTTAAAAAAACTACTTGACTTTAAAAATAAACCAAATACAGTCCTGGTAGCTCCCAAGAAATCAAATGGAATTCAGATGGTATTAACGAATCTGACATTATGGGCCTGGGAATGATCACAGTTGATTTTCACAGTGGAGACAAGGAACTTTGTGAACAGGGGAATGAACACACTGAACTGGGGGAAGAGACTCAGAGCTGGGACACCAACCTCTTTGTGCCTCTAGAGCAGAGGACTGCTAGGGTCCCTTGCAGGGTTCATACTCCATCCTTGTGAGGGTGTCAGTCAGATCCGCACACATATGGTCACCTTTGGGATTTTGAGAGGACTCCACTGACAGTGACATTCTCTATACTGGAGGCCCTGGGATCTCTGAGATTGTTTTTCTAGACATTCTTATTAGGACCAGCAAGTCCAACAAGTGCATTGAGTCAATATTTTTTTCTCCTTTTAAAGAGATCCAGGCTTACCGCAAGGTGTGATCAAAAAAGCAAGCTATGTGCATTTGTATTTTTACTAAACTTTCTCAGTTTAGTAAAGAAAATGACTACTTTTTAGAACTGAGATCCATATAATGGAAAAAACCCCAGGTCTCCTTTGGTCTGCTTTGTAATCAATAAAATATAAACAGCTCAGCAGTAATGAGAAGTGGAAAAGAGAACCCTGTAATTTAGAATCCAAGTCCTCTTCACGATGTAAGGCTGAGCAGCACAAGTAGATAAAGTGAATTGTAACCTCATG
This sequence comes from Dinomys branickii, assembly GCA_004027595.1. Taxonomy (NCBI): domain Eukaryota; kingdom Metazoa; phylum Chordata; class Mammalia; order Rodentia; family Dinomyidae; genus Dinomys; species Dinomys branickii. Next base: position 25,663 of record PVLD010015874.1, read on the forward strand.
TCTGAACAAACCTAACCTGTTTTGAGTTGTGGTTTTGAAAGCATTTGTGAACGTAACTTTTGTTACAACCACAGGATCAAATGACCATTCATTGGTTATAAACTTTAAGATTAGTCACAAGGGATCCATAGAAGAAATGGCACCCTGCATTGTGGGTCAGACTCATATAATCAAGTCTTTACATATAAAATATAATAATCCCATGGTTCCATTTTTCCTGCTTTTTTGAGGACTGTTTTTGTGTCATTCATTTTTTTCAAGCATGAAAACAACGTAGCTTTAAATATTCCAATAAATGCCCATGAAAATAAAATTCTTGCACAATGAGGCTTTTCACTTTTAGCATTAGATTCTGGCCTTTCTCACATGCTGGTGTGTAAGCAAGCACATATCCAGAAGCCTGCCCCACAAGGAGGGGAGATACTACATAAAGGACAGCTCCAGATGATGAACCTTCTCTTTTGACCTTGCATTTTCAGTACTCATGTTCTCAAGAATTGACAACACCGTGCTTTATGGCTGACGTCCTTCTATGTCATTGCTTTGCGTCTTGTCTAAAAGAGGCAACCTGGTGTCACTAAATAAATGGCAAAGTCAACAGGACTGCAGGGAGAATACTGCAGGAGCACTAATACAGTTAGGGCTGCCGTGAAACTGACAGCAGGCAGAGAAAGAGGAAATGCTGGAGCTCAGGAGTGGATTCAGGGGAAGATGAAGGAGGCACCAGGCGACTCACCCAGTAGGACGGAGAAGGACTGGGGGACCCAGGACTCTTGAAATTGACATTAGGAATTCCAGCTATATTTAGCTTCAAACCCTTTTGCATTTAGGCTATAAATAAGATGAAAGAGCACAAAGGGAGGGCTTGGAGAGGTGGGCAGAGACTGTTCCTGACTCTGTTCTATGTTCACCATAGTCTGAACCCCCGGAGATAGAGCCATGCTCCGTTCGCTTCAATGACATGTCAATACTCTACCTGTGCACTAAGGCATCAGGGTTTCACGGAAGTAATGAGTCTCAGACTGGGGCTTGAATTCAGCACTGTGCAGCGCCTCAGACTGAACTTAATTTCCCGCTGTCGTATCCTGTATGACATTACGTAAAAGAAACTTGTAAAAGCCATCTTTCTGATCCAAAGAAATGCAAATAAAGGTCGTATTTATGTACTTGTTATAGCTCTCTGGGGCTACACCTTGGTTTAGGTAATATTTCCTTTAAATGTTAATAACTGCCTGCCATGTGCTCAGCACTGTGCCTTCAGGCAGAAAGATATAAAAATCACAACTCTTCGCTTTTAATAGTTTATCATTTAAACTAATTGGAAAGGCTAGGAACAAGGAACAATAGGGATAATTAACTGTGCAATATAATAATAAAAGTTACATCACGAGAGAATAATAGATTAATTGACAAATCAATCATACTTAAGACTAAGAAAAGGGAGAGGCTAAGTGGTCCAGAAATGGTTAGAAGATTCCTTAGAGGGAAAGATTTCAGCTGAGCTTTTGCTAAAACCACGGCAAGGAGAATAGAGTCACTGGAGTCCAAGAGGAAAAATGCGGGAACAAAACCTTTGAGAGGCGACCCACGGCCCGCAAGGGAAGGGTGAGAGCGGTTGTGGGTACCTGGGAAGCTATCAGAGAATGGGATGCTGGAGATTGTGGGGGCGGGCTTATCAAACTGGTTTCAATTCCACGGGCAGGGGAACACAGGAATGTTTTTGAGCAAGGGAGTCCTATTATCTAAGTGGTGCTGTAGAAGGATTTCCCCAAGGCTGGGCGCAAAGCTCAGAGGTGGAGCGCTTGCCCAGTATGCACTTACCAACAAAACAAACAAAACAAAACAAACAGGTTTCTCTAGCAATAGGCAGAAAGTTTACAGAGGGGCTGAGGGAAGGTACAAAGAGCAGTTAGGAGCTGATTGTAGAAGCAGCTCAGATACCCAAGGGAAGCAAAAGGCCATCTGATGCTACAGATTTAGACAGATAGGGGCTTACTTCTGATTGCAGCTCATTTACGCAAGTGCAAATCGGAGGAAAATAGTGCACAAATGACTTTGGATAGGTTTATAGTTCAATAAAAATGATTAACCGTATGCTTTTTGTGTCATTTTACAGGTGGTATTGTACTGACAGAAATATTTCTTCATTTATGCTCACAACACACCCCATGAATTTGGCACTGTTTCTACTTTTCAGCTGTTAAAACTGTAGTAACTGACACAAAGCCACACTGTCCTTATATTTATGGCTGAGACCCGCCTGTAACGGGCTTCTGGTTCCACAGTCTCTGTTCACCACAGTAATCTCTGAGAATGGAAGATTTGTTTTCATTTTGAAGGGCATAATTTTAACTGTTTTCATGGAACGTTTCAAGCATGAACAAAAGGAGAGAATAACATGACAAATGTCATGCATCTATCACCCACCTTCAGGAACGATAAACTACAACCAGTCTTGTCTTATCTAAAAGCCAGCCACCCTCAATTACTTGAAGCACCTCCCATCACCATATCACCAGTGGTCTAAGGCCCAGGTGACACTTTTGAGGAAGCAAAGTCAGCTGTGTTCTTTACAGATGAATATTTCCTATCTTCAGCTCTGCTGAGAAGCTGGGAAGACATATGCTGCCCCACAGAGCGCTTCTTTTCTGACCAAGATGTGAGAAGTGAGAAGCAAAACAACTGACCTCTTTTTCTCAGAAGAATTTCCTGGGAATTTCTTTCTTTCCCCCCCCCAAGGTGTCTTTGGTACAGGAAAAAACAAAGTATATTTTTTCTGTTCTCCTGACTCCTGTTCTGTGTTTCTTCTTTTTTTTCTTCCTAAGCTGGAAGGTTGAGGCCGTTATTTATTGTTCAGAGGCACACGTAGCTTTCCCCCTTTATTTTGCTCTTTATTTGTAACAGATGCCTTGTTCTCTGTGTTATGCTACTGTGCATGAATTTGTATGGAATATAGAAGGTCATACTCCTGGTTAATTGTGTCCCTGTACACCAAAGAAATAAATGTATTCTTTTTAAAGAGGTTTTAGCTTCATTAAAACATGCTTCTTTATAAGAATACTATCATTTCATGCTTATTCCTACATTTTTCAAGGGAAGAATTACTAAGAATTTTAATGTTTATAACTGAAAGACAAAAAAATGTTTTCCACAAAATCCTATAAATTGTCTTTTTATTCTGAATTTGTGCCTACTTCATGAAACTTTATGTTTCACAGAGTGCGAGAGCACTGTGGGAGAATGAGACCTTATTATATGTAGAGGCTTTATTATATATATTTAGAGGGAAGGATGGAGTTTTAGCTTCATACAGACCTATTAAGGAGAGGTTTAAATTGCCTTGATTCTTTAATCATTAAGAATTCTGAGCCAGCTGTGAATGCTACTATCCCTTTATCCTAAGATTTACAGGAGGTAATAACTATAATGGCTATAAAAACACTTTTTTGTTTTTGAGATAGCACATCTCTCTGTTGTCCAGGAGGTCTTCAACTCCTGGGTTCAAGCGATCCTTCAGCCTCAGCCTCTGAAGAGGCATATACCATCACAACTGGCTGTATATATACTTTCGTTGGAGCTATATAACTTAATTTCTTCTGCTTTCTAATATAAGAATCCTCTTCCTTTGACCTGTGTTTATTATGCAATCTGCCAACTGGCTTTTTTCCCGGCCCGACCTTATGGGGGGGTCCTTTTACAGGGGAGTCTGCAGGAACTTGGGACAAACCCTATACTGGCAGCATCCCAGCAGTTGGAATTTGCTCTTAAGCTGGTGAGGAGCCTGAATCGCACACAAGGGTGAAGTCAAAGAAGACTGCTGCATTATAGGCCTGGTTGATAAAATGCAAGTCACAAAAGAAGGAAGGAAAGCGCGTGCGTGCGTGTATGTGTGTATGTGTGTGTGTGTATGTAGGTGTGCATGTCTGGATTCTGTGTTTAATTTTCCACAATTACTATACTCTAACATGACTGAGACATGAGATAGAGTTCTAAAATTAAAACTAATGGACATTTCTTTTCTGATAACTCTCTACTCCCAGGGACATCAGAAGACATTCCAGGTATCTGGCCTGACACGGCTCAGCTATTTCCGCTGCTTCCGGCAGCTTCCTGCGGTAACCGCTCTGAGCTTCTGTTCTTTTTCTCCGCAATGCCCCTTTCCCACAGTCTTGGGGCTGGACGCAGCAAGTGGCCCTGAAGTCAAAAGCACTGCATCTGGTCAGCCTTCCTCCCGCTTCAAGGGGCATAGCATCTAGGGCACCTCACACGCTTGGAGGTACATCTTACCCCACCTATTTTCTTTTAAGTTTTAAATTTTTTATTAGTACCTGTTTTCCGTCCATAATGTTTACATTCCTTCTGTGGGCTGGTACATGCACTTAACACATCTTCGTTCTTTTTCTTTTAATCCCTTTTCCCTCCCATCCCATCTCTTGACCCTGTTCCTGACAAAAGCTCTATCTTGCTACTTCCTGTTGTCTTTTATTTTGTTCCTTATTTATGTTTTGAGTTTCTCACATTAAAAGAAACCATGAAATATTTAAACTTGGTGTTTTATTTCACCTAACATTGTGGTCTCAAGGTGCATGCATTTTCCCCTTAAATGACTCAAGGTTTATCCTTTTATGGCAGAGTAGTACTCCACCATGTCCGGGTACCACATTTTCTTTACCCGTTCATCTGCTGGTGCGCACATAGGCTGCTTCCACAATTTAGTTGTTGTGAGATATGCCACTATAACTGCGGGTGAGCATGTATCACTATAAGATGCTGCGTTTAACTCTTTTTGTTTTGTTTTGTTTTTTTGGAGACAGGGTCTTGCTACGTAGTTCAAACTGGCCTTGAACGCACTATGCGGCCCAGGCAGGCCGGCCTCAAACTCATGGCGATCCTTTTGCCTCAGCCTCCCAGCTGCTGGGATTACAGGCATGTACTACCATGCCTGGCTGAGTCTGACTTTTTGAGGAATCTCCATACTGATTTCCAAGGAGGTTGTACTGGTTTACATTCCCACCAATGATATCGGAGGGTCCCTTCTTCCCCTGTAGCCTTTCCAATGTGAGTTTTTGACGATGGCCATTTTTTGTGGGGGGAAAGGTGGAATCTCAGTGTTGTTTCAATTTGCTCCTCTCTAAAGGCCAGCAATGTTGAACATTTCTTCACATATTTATTGACCATACTTCTCCTAAGCAGTATCTATTTATTTCACATGCCCATTTTTTTATTGTAAAGAGAAAAAGATAAAATAAAAGTTTCAAAACAGGCTAGTAGGAGATAGAACATGTAATACTGTCCAAACAATATTAGCACAAAAATTTTTTTTAATGAACTAAGAGATACTAGCTGTATAACTATCTTAAGTATCTTGTATATATATACATTTTTTTTCTTGCTTTCCTCTTTCTCCCATCACAGTTTTTCTTTTCTGTTGGAAAGTTTCTTTCCTATTCCCAAATCCACTGTACATTCTGGATCTTATTTACACACTCAGTTTTTCACTCTAGTGAGACAATACGATGTTTACACCTGTGGGTCTGATTTACTTCATCTATGAATATGGTCTTGAGTTGCATCCATTTACCTATAAAATCTCAAGTTTATCATTCTTCATAGCTGAGCAGTATTCCATTAAAAAAACACATCTATTTTATCCATTCTTCAGTTGATGGGCATTTAGGTTGTTGCCAAGATTTAGCTACTATAAACTGTGCAGCTATACACACGGGTGCACATATATCACTGTAGTATGATGTTTTAAATTCTTTTGAGTGAGTCTTTTACTTATTTCAATAGCTCCCTGCAGGAGAATTTCTTCAGTTAACGAGGTATCTTTTTTCCTAAAAAGATTGTAATTTCGTCCTTGTTGGGATAGCATATTATAGTAGTGTGATAAATGAGAACGGAAAAGGAGCAAACTCCATTGGTGTGTAAGCCAAGGACAGGGTAGGAGAACAAATGTGGGCCCCTTACAAATTCAAACTGCAGCTAAGTGCAGTGGTACACGCCCGTAATCTCAGCACTCAGAAGGCTGAGGTAGCAGGAGGCCCATTGGGGCTGCATAGTGAGTACAAGGTCAGACTGAATGACATGGTGAGAGCGTCTCAGAAACACGAAAATAAATAAATAAACAAATAAAGTAAATAAAAATAAAAAGGGGCCAGGGACAGAGCTCAGTGGCACAAGCGCCTGCCTGGCAAACGCAAAGTCCTGAGTTCGGTTCCCAGTACAAAAAAAAAAGCATTCTTAAAAATTAATAAGAAGAAAGTAAGAAATTCAAATTCTTTTGTGTTATGGGATGGTACTGTGCTTCAAACACCAACCTACGCATACCAGGGATAATTTACTGTATGTCCAAACCCACTAACTCTGTATTGTGGCAGATTTAGGCCATGCAAAGTTTAAAAAGAAGTTATTTCCTTCCTGTTTTATATACAGAGATATAACACAACTGGAACCTTTTAAATGTATATTTTTCAAAAGAAAAGATTGTTTTAAAATTCTTGTTTTTTATTTTTTCCTGGTACTGGGAATCAAATTCACAACTTTGCACTTGCTGCGCGGGTGCTGTGCCACTGAGCTATATCCCCACCCCTAAAATATTTGTTTTATGTTTATAAAAGTGATACATAAGGGCCGGGGATATAGCTCAGTGGCACAGCGCCCGCCTGGCAAGCGCAAGTTCTTCAGTTCAAGTCCAAAGAAAAAGATACATTAAAAAAGTCATCCACAGCCTCACCCTCTTATTACTGTCTTGTTGTCTTCAACGTCATTTCTATGCAACTGGGTTGAAATGGTGTCAAGTGCACAATTTTAGACGTTGAATTTAAAACTTCATTTTAAATGTAAGGAGTTTCAATGAAAAACATTTTAATGGGACTTTGTAGAAAGATATGATAGGCACTGATTATAGCTCCGATGTGGCAGAGCTCCTGCTTTGGGATTGAGAGCTGATCAAGCACAGAAACCACCCAACACTATCTTCCTCCCTCTCTCATGCCCTCCTGAAGCATTGCACGAAATATTGTGGGAACAGAATTAGAGAGGACTTCATTTTTTTTTTTAAGAGCAGAATATATTTATTGAGGGAAAGAAAGCTTCTGTCCAAGAGAGGGACAGAAGGGGGGCCCGAGTGGGTTACCCTCAGACTCTGTCTTTTATAGGGACTTTTATAGAGCAAAACCATGAGGTGAGGTAGGTCCAAGGTAGGGGAAAGGGACACAATTTTGGTCAGCCAATGAAAATTGTTCAGGTAGAGTTGATTAAATTGGGATCAAATGGGGAAGCAGTCACATGGAAAGCGGGCATGAATATAGAACAGGGGCGTTTCCTGTAAGGGGTTGGGTCAATGACCCTTCAAGGTGTTCGCTACCTATTTAGAATATCAATCCCTGATGTTTACACCTAGGGGGGTATGTGGGTGTATTTGTTTAGTCTTTTTGTCTTGAGGTCTGGCCCACAGGTGTCTTCTCTTGTCTTTTATGTTGGCTCCTTCAAGGGCCTGGCCCTGTCTGACTGCCTATATTTGTCTAACTCAGCTGCCTATGACATCCCCCCCCCTGAAGAAGTGACCCGAACTGCCGTGAGGGAGTAACGGGCGATGACCACTCTGGCTTCTTCAGGCTGAAAGGGGTCGCAGTTGTTGATTGGCAGTAGAGAGGACTTCAAATGCAGAGATACATCAGAGGAACATATAAAGTATTCTCTTCTGGGTTAAACAGAATATGTTTGCTTAGATTTTTTTCTTCACTTTATTTTTCTTGAGTTTTAATTAAATACAGCTGCAATTATAAGTTAACAGACAGTAAGAGTTGTCAAGGAGTTAGTGGTTACTGATCTGATTGCTCACGTGATGAGGAACTCATTCTGTATCTATAGAACTATGGAAAGCTGGGTGAACTATAATATTGCCTTTTCTCTGGGTAACCAGTGCCAGAATACATGACATAGCTGATGAAGCACTGGCTCAATTTCTTCCCTAGCTGCTCTTTGGCCAGGTGACACATAATCCTTATCTCAGGTTATTGCTCTCTAGCCGCCACTCAAATGACAGAAAATGTACCATCCCACATAGGTAGCTCATTCCATCTCTGAAGAGTCATGTGGGATGTGTGTGTGTGTGTGTGTGTGTGTGTGTGTGTGTGTGCATGTGTGCACCTGGGATTGAACCTAGAGCATCATGTGTGCTAAGCATGGGTCCTACCACTGAGCTACAGCTCCAGCCCCATAGCAAGTTCTGTTTGGTAATGAGGAGATGTCTTACAGTGGGTGACTTCTACCCAATGATCCTGGCTCTGCTTCCTGAAGGAACTGAGCTCAGCCCCACCCAGGCTTCCCCAGGGTTACCCTTCAGACAGAGACTTGCCTCACCTTTCAAGTCTTCCCTTGGTCAGGCTGAACATCTCATGCTTACAACTGGATCTCCACATAAATTATTTCTCGATTCTGCTCAATATGACATGTTATTCCTTTGTTTGTTAATATTTAACACACACATTCACACTGAACATGATACTCCAAATATATTACAGTTTTGTAAAGCTATTAAGTCTTGATCTGAATTCTGTATTTAAGACAATCTAAACCTGTATGTATATGGTTTTAGAAAACCTTACACTGTCAGTTATATTCAATGTTTGGACATCTAGAACCCTACTTCTAATGTTCTCTGACTCATCCAGGCTTCCCAAGGGTCCCACTTGTGTAACTTAACAGCTGGAATAAACAGGACTTACTATGCCTGGTAAATCTCCCTTTGTTGATTTTAGCCCAATACGTTAAGGTCCTACTGGAATATACCAAATTAACCACTGAAAGGTCACTGCACAGATAAGGTAGGGAAAGAGCACAGTGGTGGTGGCTCTGAACAAGGCACTTGACCATGATGGAGAATCACGACCTAGGCAAGTTGCTTAAGCCATTTGAACAACTGTTTCCAAAGGGCTTTGCTTAATACATCAATCAGCCCAGACAGAAGATCTATGTTCTGGTCTGACTTTGTTATTTCACTTAGATAACTACAAGAGACCAGCCTGATCGCAAAGTAGTCTGTGCAGAGTAACCACAATTCCCAGAGCACCTGGAATACAACCAGGCACATGATCAGTTTTTAATAATTCTTGTTATCATGTTAAATCTCTTGTTATCTCCCTGAACCAGGGAGAAAACAGGCCAACAGCAATTAATAGCAAAAAGGAAACAAATATGTAGTCTTTCAGTTATTACTGTGATCTTCCTAACAGGTATTTATCCCTATAACCTGAGAGTCCTAAGCTTTATTTTTAGATTTGTCCCTTTTCTTTTTGGGCTACCACCCCCACCCCATTTCTTCATTTGCTTTTCACTTATCTGTCAGAGATTTTACTGTTATTTATTCATCAGCTATTTCTGGCCAGCCTACTATGTGCCATATATTATAGGCACTGGACTCCCAGGTGACCAGGATAAATCTGCGCTGCACTAGGGGGAGAAGAGCCACTGTGTGTGTGTGTGTGTGTGTGTGTGTGTGTGTGTGTGTAACTACAAGTTTTATTTAATGAAAAAAAGTATGTCACAGTGCTAGATATTCATGTGAAGAGTACAAAGATGGAGTTCTGAGAGCAAAGGGTCTCAACACTATAGAAAGCAGATGTGGTTCTTAAATTATTTTCAAAGGAAACTGTCAGAAAATATAATATTTCATACACTGAAAGAAAGCAATTAGTCAGAGGTAATAAATTATAAAGATAGTAGTTAATTTTTTTTTTTTTGGCATTAGTTTTTCTAAAGTTAAACTTAAAAACATTTTCTGTGTGTTATATTCTTTCACAGAAATTGTGGAAACTTTCACAGAAATCTGAAATAATGATACTGCTTCATAAACTGTACATAGAATAGACTTGACTTTGACCATTTTAGATTTTTAACATATTTTGGTTAATATATTAGTTTGAACTCATTAATGTGCCTTTCTCCTTTAGAGAAATGACACTGTGATCTGTGACCTTCTGTTTAGAAGAGCCACTTTTAATGCAGTAAGACAAGAGGAGCAGTAGGGCCAGGTGGCAGGGCGCTATGGATGCACGGAAGAGGGTCCCCTAGGGGAGACGGGGGGCACAGCTGGGCACTGTGACACATGCCTGTAGCCCCAGCCTCTCAAAATGCTGAGGCAAGGGGCATTGCTTGAGGCCAGTAGTTCAAGGCCAGCCTGGGCAACACAGTGACACACTGTCCCACCACAGAAAAGAGGGGGCAAAAGGAGGCCAGAAAGAAGCCTTCCCATTACAAGTAAAATCTCAGACAGGCCTGTAAGGGTGAGTGGGGACTGGCCAAATGCAGAGGGTCTTGTAAAGCAATCTAGGAAAAAAATAGTACGAGCAAGTGTGAGATTATAGAAGTCTCTACCAACTTTCTCCAGTCTCTCTCTTTTTGGCCTCCTATCCAGGTGCCCAGAAACCACCCGCTGCAGGTACTCATTCATTTAACTCTCTAGCTCCACCTTCCTGGCCAAGTTTGTACAAGGAAAGGTTTTTTTTTTTTTTTTTTTTTTGTCTTGGAAAGTTCTAGTCCTGCCTCCACCTTCCCTTTTGTCTCTTTGAGAAGACAGTGCTGAGCTTTTCAGTTAACTCGTTCCCTACACTCTGGCTTCTGTGAAGTTTTCTGGGAAAAGGCTGTGCCGTCATCCTCTTTATGGTCCTCATCCCTGACACAGGGCTTGGGATGCAATAGGTTTTCAACAAATGTTTACAGTGTTGAAAATCAAAATTTAACTATTCACAAGTTCTACTATGCATGAGGACCATGCTATAAGATACAGATACATATAGCTCTGACTTAGGAATCACAGAAATCCTACACAATAGCCCACAGAAATCAAAGGCTAATCAAAATCATTTTTTTCTTGAAAATTTGTAATATCCAGATCTTTTATAGTGCTTCAAGGAAGTTTGCAGAGCAATGATTAGGGCTCCTGCATCTTCTGATAACGATCCCCTGGCGCTGCAGAGCAATTTGCTAAGGCGCCTGCTGGCTCAAAGGTGAGAACCCCAGGCTACCCAGCTCTGCCCAACGATGCAGAACTGTCTGTCTGTTCTCATATGCACAGCTGGAACAGAATCACAGGATGTCCAGCTCGGTGAACCATGAGGAACAAGAACAGATTAGATGAACGGAGAGATAAACTAGGCATTGCCCAAGGGACACTGATGAGATAACCTCATGCTTCGCTCTCACGTCAAGAGTTCTCAAAATTCATCTAAGCTAGAATGTGTCAGGCACACCACAAAGATCAGAATTTCCTCCTGGCAGAAAATAGGGAGAATAAAACTCACAAGGAATGAAAACATGTAAAGGGCTCGCTTTAGCCATTGAAAGCTAAAAGGAAGAGGGAAGCATCTCAGTGATTAATGAAAACAAACAAGCACAGCAGAGGAAAAATAAAGAGACCATGAAGATCATGTAAACAGAGATATTACTGGTAAATATGCAAGGGATGCAAAAAAGAGGAAAGCTGAAGGATCAGCGAACACTGAGAGATGGTTCAGTCTCACTGGTGGCCAACACCCGCACCGAAACCACCACATTACCACTTTACAGGCGAGTGATGACAAATACTAAAAACTCTCGTGACTAACACTGAAAACTACGTAACGTTGCTGAGAGAAATGAAAGACCTAGACAGACGGGGGCGGCTGGGGGTGGGCTGTGGGGAACGACCTGGAAGGGTGTGTTCTTGCTCCTGGCTCCTCCTTTCTCTTGCTGCTTCCTGCCTACCTGGAGGCGAGTGGCTTTTCTCTCCCAGGCCCCCCTGCCATGCTGTTTCTGCACGGAGATAGCGGATCACAGACTGAGTCCTCTGAAAACTGTGAGCCAAGATGAAGCTCTTCCTCTTTAAGTTGCAGGCATCCCTGTTTTGTTCCAGCAACAGGAAAGTGCCTAATACATTTGGCAGGCCTCCTGCCTTTGCTGCCCAAGTGGCTGGATTACACGTGTGTGCCACTATGCCTGGCGAGGCAAGTCACTTCTTAAATACCACATGGAAAGCGACTGGGAAGCCGAGGCAGGAGAATCAGAAATTTGAGGCTGGCCAGGGCAGTATTAGGGATGTGCTTAATGTTCCTTGGGTTCAGCCTTTTATATTGAAAAAGAAAATGCCAGAGTGATCAGAGCTCACTTTTACCTATTATTCTTTACAAATAATAGATAACTGGGGATATGTTCCCAGTCAACTAGGGAGATAAGGCAGAATGTTTCTTTGTTAGGCACAATAAAAAAAAAGCAGCATAGAATGGGCAATGTTATAAAAATTAAGACTTCAGGAACTAAACTAATCTCCAGTTGGAGAACAGAATCTCTAGGGTAAGAGAACTGGTACATAGTAGATTCCAGTTGAATTCCAAGTCCAATGTATTGCTCAGAATCCCAGATGTTCCATTCAAATCCCCCCAGTTGCCCTTTTCAAATGCTACTCTGCAAATTTAATTGGTATAATTTCCTAAGATGCTTGTTTACTCTTTTAATGTAGTATTAAATGGCTTTTAATAAATGGTCCTACAAAATGTTTCCAGAAGAAAAAAAATCAAAGCTATTTCACTACACTTAACACTTAAGTGCTTCTGTAAGTCAATAAAAGTCACTGCTACTTAAGTCTAAATGGGATTTCAACTATCTTAACTCCCGCAATAGAGGACACTCCTCCCATTCTTTCAGAAGCCCTTTAGAAAATGGGGAGTACTGGTTAGTGTGAGGCAACCTTAATACCATTGCTATTAGAAAACAAATGCACCCTCCTTAGAAAGAATCCATATTAGAGCTTGGCCTGGTGCCACACACCAGTAATCCTAGCACTAGTGAAGCTGGAGCAGGAAGATCATTATGAGTTCAGGCCAGCCTGGACTACAAACAAGACCTGTTGTAGCTCTTAACTGTTTTGTCTCTAAAAGGAAACAAAGAAGAAAAAAAAAACATTAGTAGTAGGGAAAATAACTTAGCATTTCTAAAATAATACCCCCAATAAATCTTCAAACTAACATTTCCCTATTTTACTCCTAACATTTTATATACTATCACTTAATTTACTTGGTCTGTACATGGTTTCTTGCCTCTGGTTTTAATTAGAATTGGCCCCTGGCTTGCTTTCTCTACTCCGTGAAGTATGGTATGCCATCTTTCTGCTATAGCTGCCTCTCCACCACCCCTCCATATGTGGGGATTATAGGTGCATCCTACCACATCCAGCTCATTGTCTCTTCTTTAAAATGGACTTTCCAGAGACAACAACATACTCTACACAGCAGACCCGAGAAACTCCTCCAATTCTCTCCTAGAACTTATAACTAAACTTAGCATGCACCCCGGACTACCTCAGTGAGCACAGATGGGGGAGACCTCACATCACTTGTGCCCAGCATTGTAAGTGCACCCAATGCCCAGCTGTAAGGGACGGGGAGCAGCGGCACTGGAGATCGATTAGACCAGGCCCCGGGAGCACCTCATTGGGTCAGAGCCAAGAGGCCCGCGGGGGGGGACGGACCTCGTGGTCTCAACTGGGCTGGTGGGAGCACCTCAGGGGCTGGCCTGAGGACTTGACTAGGCCCCTGGGAGTGCCTCATTGGGGCAGAACCTGGTGGTCTGCGGGGTTGGAATGTTTCAGGTCCCCAGGAGCGCCTCACTGGGGCGGAGCCCAGCAGTCCTCAGGGACAACCCCAAGAACTTGACTGGGCCCAGGGAGCACCTCAGTGGGGAGGAGCCTTGCTGTCTGCAGGGGCAACCTCACAGACTGGGTTGGGTCCCCAGGAGCATGTCACTGGGTCGGAGCCTGGCAGTGCTCAGGGGTGACCCCAAGAACTTGACTGGGTCCCTGGGAGTGCCTTGTTGAGGTCTGCAGGTAAAGGTGTGAACCCATGGACTGGACTAGACCCCCAAGGGCCTTGAGGGCTTATCAGTAGGGTATGACTGTGGTGTATTTGGTTCCCTGTCTATGTACTGTCTTTGAGGATGGGTGCTTTTCAACCTAGTGCCATAGGAATTTGAATGCACCCATGTTTGTTACAGCATAATTTGAAGCAGCCGTGTGCCTCCCAGTGTGAGAGTCCAAGGGAGTAAATAAACCAAAAAGTACAGTTATTGTCAGAGGGAAGAGGACTGATTGGGTGGGAGAACAATGAAGATGAGGGTGGAGAAAACTGTGTGATTAATCGAACGTGCCATCATTTGTATATCTGAGTAACAATAGTGAAGACATCATTTTTTAATACAGAATCCATTTTTAATTCCCCAATATCTGTTCTGTAATTCTGTGTTTACTTTATCCTTTTTGCATTATAGTGATTTATAACTAAGAAATGTAAAGATAACGTTATGTGATACATCAGCCATTGTTAATCCCCTACTGTCTTCTGTATAATTGTGTTTCCCTCATTGTTTTTGAGATAACTGAGTAACAAATATTAAGATGATATTACGTAAAGCAGCATCGTCAATCCCCTACTATCTTCCTCATAATTCGTGTATTTCCTTATTGTTTTTGTGTTAACATTGTTTTATCTTTAAAATAAATAAATAAATAAAAGATGGACTTTCCTTTCTCACTGTACTGAGATCTGATGCATCTATCTAAACATAAGCAAAACTGATGCTTATGCACACTTTTGTCCCAATGTTCAATGTAAATTTTAACTTAGATCAGTAATGGGTTCTTCTCTGGGCAGGGCCTGTGAAATTTAAAAAACAGAATGTGCAATGGTTTGTGTCTAGATGTCCCCAAAAAGCCTCACAAGTCATAGGTAGGGCTTTTTCAGAGATAGCTGAATCCAGAGTGTGTGGTGCTGGAATAAAGGGGGTGTGATTATTAAATCAATCCACTGATTGGTTTAGCACTGCTGTAATCTTGGTAGCCTGGATATAATAGAAGGGACAGAAAGCAGCTTGTCTTGTCCCTTGCTTGCTCTGCTACCCTCTACTCACCTGTATCTTCCCTGCAGTGCCATCTGTCCTGTGCCATCCTGCCTTGGAGCCAGCTGATCATGCACTGAAACTTCTACAAACTATGAGCTAAATAAACTTTTTCTCCTTTAACTTGGGTGTTGGGTATTTTGTTTTAGCAATGAGAGGAAAATAACTGAGACAGTACGTGGTCATGAGAGGTATTTGTGGGTGATTCTGTTTCCAGCCTTCAGCTAAAATAAAATTGTCTAGCTAACTTGAATCATATAAAACAATGGCAATCATATAAAACATTAGTCAGGTTCCAGATACTATAACAAATACTCATAAAAATCAATATAAAGAGAAAGCATTTATTTTGCTTAGTTTTGGAAATGGTAGTTCCTGTTTTATCAGAAGCTTTAGGGACTGTTGTGAGGCAGGACATCACGGTATGAGTGTGTGATGGAGCAAAATCACTCACCCCATGGCCAAAGAGCAAAGACAAAGAGACCTAAGACCCTACAATCCCCTTTAGGGGTATATTTCCAAGAACCTAAAACCTACTAGGCTCCTCCTTTTAAAGTTCTACCGCCTTCCAATAGTGCCATTCTGGGGAACAAGCCTTTAACACACGAGCCTTTTGGGGACATCTAAGACACAATCTGTAGCTTAGGGCCTGTCATCTTAAGACTTGCAGAGCATCAGCCTGTGGTAATAACCAAGTGAGTGGGGTTAGGATAAATCACAGGTCAGAACACTCCTGGGACACGGAGATGACACGGCAGGACCGAATCTTCCAAAATCTATGCAATGGAAATGGCAGTGTGCATAGCTAATTGCCCTAGAAGGGTTGAGTGTGATTTTAGAAGATAAACCGTGTTTATTCATCAGCTCTGGTGAAGTTAGGAAAAGATAACAGCTATCTGAGGAGGGGGAGAGCCATCTCTAAAGCACACCGAGGGGTCTGGTCTGTGATTTGCCTGTTACATCGGTCCTGGAAACATTACATCTGAGATACACATGCCCGCTGCGAGTCAAGTGGGTAATGAAGAGTGCCCTTCCTAATGTTCTGTTCATGAGACTTCTTCCATCTTTTACTTCTTGAGTATTTTATGTATGCTTGTTTTGAAGTTCACGTCATACTATTATAGATAGGTTCTACTAGCTGGGTATGTGTTTGGGCTCTTTTCCTTTTCTTTTTCCTGTGAACTTAAGTGGGAGCTGCCTTCTGTGTGCCCCAAGTAAAAGTTAATGTCGTAGGGGGTCTGTGCAGAAGTTTTTACCAGCCTTTGGCTCAGAACTGATATAAATTTCCTGGGCTTGTGGCTTCTAAATTTTACAAGCAGTACAACTTTGAACCCCACCCCCAGGTAGGCCTCTGGATGGAACTCTATAGATTTTTCAGACATGATTCTCTTTTTTACTTACTGCCCATACAGGCTGCCCAAGTCTTTCAATATTGCCTGGTCAGGGAGAGGGCCCAGTCAGAGACTAGATAGCCCTTTGTACCCCATGACTTTAGGTAAGTTGCCTAGGGCATCGCTAAGCCACTCACAACTGCAGGACACATTCCCATCCCCATCTCTGTTCTAGTGGAAAATATTGATCTGGTCTCCCCAGTGGTAAGAACGCAGCACTGTCTTTTCCTACTCTGTTAAGCCAGCAAGATTCATAGTTGCTAAATCGCAAGGACCTTGTATTTCAATTAAGAGGCCTAAAAATGACTGAGCACATCAGCCTGGGAATCAGGAGACCTGAGCTCTATTCTAAATACAGCCCCGGACAAATTTTATGACTAGTATAGTTAAATTTGTTGAACACTTTGGTTCTTAGTGGAGAAAACTACAATTTTATAATTGAGATAGAAAAGTACTAAGGTCTTATCCTGCTCAAAAAATGTCCTAATTCTATAAAGTACTACCTTTTATCTTCTGGGGCATAGAATGAGGCCAGGACCAGCGGTAGCATGTACTTGATTTAAGGTAAGGACAATTCATACTTACGTTTTCTTGGATTACATAGCTCTTCTGGCTTTAAAATGGCTACCAGGGAAAGCTGGGCACCCGAGGTGATCGGTGTTGTGCGGGTCGTGGCTCGGCTGAGTCCCGCGTAACACCGAGCGCAATTGCGGCGGGATGAACCCGCCCATCTCCCAAACCCGAACGGCTCGCAGGCGGCCATGACCAGGAATTTTTGGAGGTGGAGGAGCAGAGCAAACTCGGAGAATGCGCTCCTTGGGCAGACTGCGCTAATCCGAGCAACTGAACAGGATCCTACTCAGAGCCCCGACCCCACAGCCGGCGCCATCCTCAGCTGGAGAGCGTCGGCAGCTCCTGAGAGAACGCCGAGGAGGCGGGGGAGCGCCGGGATGTCCTGCCGGCACAGATCTCGGAACAGGTGAGCCGAGTGAGCACCGCAACAGGGTTTCTGAGTTGGGAAGAAGCTCGACCCAAGAAGATACACCTGAGCAGCTTTCCTGCCTGCACGATCCCAGGGTGAGTTGATTCGGCACCCTGACCGGTTTTTTTGAGTCTGGGAGAAACTCCGCCCAGCGAGGGACATCCGAGCAGCACTTCTGACTGCACTGTTCCTGGAACGGAAGAGCGGGCTGGGTGCCCTGACGGGATTTTTGAGTGGGGGAGGAGCTCCACCCAGGGAGGAACACCTGAGTGGCCCCCTGCCTGCAAGGTTCCTGGGGCGGCAAGCTGTTATGCGCCCCAGCCAGGTCTCGGGGTAGGGAATAGCGAGGTCCACAAAGCAGCATCTGAGCAGCCTTTTAAGCGGATCTCTCAGCAGAAAGCTTAGGGGACATTCTCCCAAAGAGAAGGGGTCATTGGAGAAGCCTCTGCAGCAGACCTTTGCCTGCTGAACTGCCTGGGGGATTTATAGCTCAACATTTTGAATCTGATACCCAAAAATGGGAAAACAGAGGAACAAAACGCAGTCTCAGAACTCAACGCCACCCAGAACAAGTTCTGAATTCGAGGATACAGGGGAACCAGGAAGCCACATACCTGCAAGTTATGAAACGATTGCATCCAAAATGAAACAACTCCAACAGGCCATAAAAGAGCTTAAAGCAGAAATAAGCCACATACCTGCAATGATCTCTCAGACAAAACACGAACTGAAAACAATAATGGAAGAAATGTTCCGTACACATAGAGAAGAAATAGATAAAAGATTAGAAGAAAATAGGAAAAAAATGGAAACGTTACAAGAGCAATTTAGGAACGAATTACCAAGAATGAAACAGGTCCAAAGAGAATGCCAGGATTTGAAAACTTACACTGAAAGCTTGCAAAACTGCTTAAATGAAACGGAAGATAGAATCTCAGACCTTGAAGACAGCATGGCAGCTTATGAGCGAGAAAGGAAGGATCTCATAAAATCATCAAAGACACAAGAAAAATTAATCCAACAGTTCCAAGATGAGGCAAAACGTAACAATATTCGAGTAATGGGAGTGAGTGAAACAGTAGGAGACCACACAAACGATATAAAAAGAATATTTGCTGAAATAATAGCAGAAAATTTCCCAAACAAGGTAAAAGATACTGAAGTTCAGTTAAGCGAGGCATATAGAACCCCAACGATCCATAACCCAAAGAAAAACACACACAGACATATCATAGTCAAGATCCCAGATATCCAGCAAAAGAACACAATATTAAAAGCTGCTAGAGAAATGAAACAGATCCCCTATAAAGGAAAGCCCATCAGAATCACAGCAGATTTCTCAACGGAAACCATGAAATCAAGAAGAGCGTGGAACAAGGTATTACAGATTCTGAGACAAAACAACTTCCAACCCAGACTGATGTATCCTGTAAAACTATCCCTGAAATTCAATGGAGAAATAAAATATTTTCACGACAAAGAACAACTGAAGAACTTCATGAGTGCCAAACCAGCATTGCAAACAGCACTGAAAGATATTCTAGACAGAGAAAAAAGAGACCACAATTCCAAGAACAACAATAGAAATAACTCCCTGAACAGAACAAGCAAGTAAACAGTCAGCAAAAGAAGGAAAACAACAAGTAAATAACATGACTAGAATAAGCCAACATATAACCATGATAACCATTAATGTAAATGGCCTCAATTCAAAAGTCAAAAGGAAAAGACTGGAAGAGTGGATTAAGGAACACAATCCAACGATATGCTGTATACAGGAAACATATTCTACTTAAAAAGAAATCCACAGGCTGAAAGTTAAAGGTTGGAAAACAATTCTCCATGCAACAGGCCCCCAGAAAAAAGCAGGGGTAGCTATGTTTGCAAACAATGTAAACTTCAAACCAAAAACAATTAAAAGAGATAAAGAAGGGCATCACATACTAGTTAGGAGAAAGCTGCAAGAGGAAGAGGTAACAATCCCAAACATTTATGCACCAAATAATGGTGCACCTAACTTTACAAGTCAAATCTTAACAGACGTAAAAAATCAAATAACTAATAACACTATTGTAATAGGGGACCTAAACACCCCTCTGACACAAAGAGACAGGTCAACTGGACACAAACTCAGCAAAGAAATAACAGACCTGAACCAAAAGTGTGAACAAATGGACTTAGTAGATGTATACAGAGTGTTCCACCCCACAACATCAGAATACACATTTTTCTCAGCGGCACATGGGTCTTTCTCCAAAATAGACCACATTCTAGCCCATAGAGCTTATCCACCTAAATGCAAAAGAATTCAAATTATCCCATGCATATTATCTGACCACAGTGCAATGAAATTGGAAATTAATGACAAAGAGAACTCCAAAAACCACATAAACACTTGGAAATTAGACAACAACCTCCTGAATAACCAATGGGTCACACAAGAAGTTAAAGAAGAAATGAAAAACTACCTAAAAATAAATGAAAACACAAGTACAACCTACCAGAATCTGTGGGATGCCATGAAAGCAGTCCTCAGAGGGAAATTTATAGCAATGAACTCATATACAAAGAAAATAGAAAGAGAGCAAATAAATAACCTAATGATACACCTCAAACTCTTAAAAAAAGAGCAACAAGCCAAACCAAGAGCCCAAAGAAAGGAGGAGATTATAAAACTCAGGGCAGAAATTAATGCAATTGAGATGAAGACAACTCTACAAAAAATTAGTGAATCAAAGAGTTGGTTCCTCGAAAGAATAAATAAAATTGATAAACCCCTAGCCAACCTTATCAAAAAAAGAAGGGAAAGATCTCAAATTCATGCAATAAGTAATGAAAAGGTTGAAGTCACTACAGATCCCACAGAAATCCAAAAGATCATTAATACCTACTTTGAAAATCTGTATTCCCATAGGATAGAAAATACAGAAGAAATGGACAGATTCCTAGAAAGGTACAAATTGCCAAAATTGAATCAGGAAGACGTAAAAATCCTGAACAACCCAATATCAATTAATGAGATTGAAAATGTCATTAAAAACTTACCAACAAAGAAAAGCCTGGGCCCTGATAGATTCACAGCAGAATTCTATAAAACATTTAGAGAACATCTAATGCCAACTCTCCTCAAACTCTTCAACGAAATCGAAAAGGAAGCAACTCTCCCCAACACATTCTGGAGGCAAGTATTATACTGATACCAAAACCAGAGAGGGACCCAACCAAGAAACAGAGCTACAGGCCAATCTCTCTAATGAACATAGATGCAAATATACTCAACAAAATATTGGCAAACAGATTACAGTGAATCATAAGGAAAATTATACACCACGACCAGGTAGGATTCATTCCAGGAATGCAGGGATGGTTCAATATTCGCAAATCAATTAATGTAATACACTATATCAATACAGTCAAAGACAAAAACCACATGATCATCTCAATAGATGCAGAGAAGGCTTGTGATAAAGTCCAACATGCATTCATGTTAAAAACCTTAGAAAAAATAGGAATAGATGGCCTCTACCTCAATCTGATCAAAGCCATCTATAACAAACCAACAGCCAATATCATACTAAATGGACATAAACTGAAAACTTTCACTTTAAAGTCAGGAACAAGACAAGGATGTCCATTGTCACCACTCCTATTCAACATAGTTCTGGAAGCACTAGCCAGAGCAATCAGACAAGAGAGAGAAATAAAAGGAATGTGATAGGAAAGGAAGAAGTCAAACTATCACTATTTGCAGACGACATGATACTATACATGGAGGACCCCAAAAACTCCACAAGAAAACTCCTGGAATTGACAAATTCGGCAGCGTAGCCGGATACAAAGTCAACACCCAAAAATCAATAGCATTCCTATACATGAACAACAAACAGACTGAGAGAGAAATCGAGGAAACCATACCCTTTACAATAGCAACCAAGAAATTGAAATACTTAGGAATCAATCTAACAAAGAATGTGAAAGATTTATTCAGTGAAAACTACAGTACT